>BMAW01115499.1:1606095-1718741 GCA_019974015.1 Nephila pilipes | reverse complement strand
TTAGTATATAACCATTATTAGTGTATAACCATTATTAGTATATATCCATTATTCTATTAATATATAACCATTATTCTATTAGTATATAACCATTATTCTATTAGTATATAACCATGGCACAAAAACTAGAATTTGAATTTTCACATCAAAACTATGAATATCGAATCTCTGGAGTCCTCAAAGGATTAAATATATATCAATAGCAAAAAATTATCATAACTAATGCACTCAAAATAATTCACACCACATTCGCTCCACCAATACCAAAGAAGATATCCTCTTATTGTGTTTACACGGCGAAAGACATAAATCCATAAAGTCCTAGGGACAACAACAATGAAAAAAGCTCATCATTTTCCTTCTTTGTCTCTAAGCTTCACACGCTGAGAAACTGGTCTTAATGTTACAACCTTGGCACTAACATTAAGGGCTATAGACGGACGTCTCGGCCAGCGCTAATCTCTCAATGCATCCCGCCTTCGTAACGGTGGAACAGCGCTAATAAAACTGGCATTTACGGCCCATACCTAATGATTTACGAATACTGAATGCAGTACATGCTTCCCGCACGGAATTTCAATGCAAACTTTATTCTGATAGGGCTTCGTGATTATGAGCTTGTGGTCATTATCCGGAGATGGTGTCTTGGTTTTAGTTGCGTTTTTTTTTGAAAAAATATTTTATTTGTTTTTACTTTAGACGAGCACTCAATTTGTTTCAATTAAGTGCGAGTGTAAATTTTTTAAGAACTGTATGCAAAAGTGTTCAGTTAAAAAGGAGATAGATAAGAGTTTTCTGTAATCTGGACTGAATTAGATCAATGATTTTCTTTCGAATTGCCATGAAAGGACCTTACTTGTGCCTACAAAATTGTTAAGGGTTTATTTTAAATTTTATTCTTAAGTTCTGTGTAAAACGATTCAAAGCGCAATAAGTGTTGTTATTAAAATTCAACTTTCGAAGAAAGGAAATATGTAATAAAACGGCATACTCAGATATTTTTACCTAAATGTTAACAAGGAAATAAATAAATATAAGAATTTTTTAAGAAAATTAATAAAATCATTTTATTACAAATAGCAATAGTTAGCTGTGCTTCATTTTCCTTCCAAAATAAAGCTATTTAAATAGTAATAATCAACAAATAAATCAAGGTGTAGTTTCTTGTTTTTATAATTTGAGCATCAATGAGGTCGAAAGGTTACAGTATATAAATATTACACTATCAAACATTATTTCCCGAGAAACTACCAAATGTGATGTTTTTTTACTAATGGAATTGAGGTTTTATCCATATTCTTATTAGTTATATATAATTTTTGAGGGCCGCGGTAGCCTAGTGATCAAGGTCGTGGACTCGCTGCCGGAAGTTTTCGTTCAGTCGCGGGTTCGATCCTTAGCCGCCAAAGACCCGCCGTGTACCCGGGCCTGATGCACGTTAAATCTGTTCGGAATCCAAAGTCCTCCCGTTGGCGTGGTGCGGATTGTAGGAGAGGGAGGGTGCCAGCTCAGGTGTTGTCCTCATCTCTTGACCGTGGTTCAAAATTACGAGGGCCGTCGCCAATAGCCCTCGTATTGCTCCTAGTGCGACGTTAATAAAAACTAAACTAAAAACTATAATTTTTGACAGCCATATAAAGGTGATATTTATCTCTCACTATTTTATTTCTCGCGAAACTTGTCAGTTGAAATGTACTAATGGTACAATAATAATGTTCGTAATTAACTTCTTTTTTCGCTTTTTCAGTTCAAAAGACGGAATTGTGAATTGTTAGTGGTTTAATTCAGTGATATTTCAGCAAAGATAGAAATAATAAATTTAATTAAACAAACAATTCACACTTCATTCTTTTTGGCGGTAGTTGTTGATCTTGGTAATGTTTGAGTAGATATGAACTGTCTAGGTTGGGAATTTTGAAGCAATTTATTCAAAAATCCCAACTGGGTTAATAATCACTCTCTATGTTAGATATTATATTATTTCGCCATATATTTCTAGTTTCAACTCAAAGACAACGAGTCTTATTCTCTTCTAGCTCCATTTACAGCAAACACATGTAAGAATAAGATTCTGTTGTGGTGCTTCTCACATTCAAACAAAGAGATTGGCATAGACGTAGTTGGGCCCTCTAACATAGGCCAGACATCATTTTTACGGCATATTTGCCTTAAGGTTAAGTTTAAGATTTGATGTTACAAAAGTAGGATTTCCAGAAACCAAATATTCATGGGAACCAGATCTCTAATCACTGCAGGTGTTATTATCCATTCCATTCAGAGCATTCGAGAACAGAAGCTCAAATAATTATTTCAACTGCATGTAGTCAACTCAAAGTATTATTTCAGGATCATTTGATGAACCATTGCTAAATTTACTAAACATAAAATTTCTCAGTAGGAGAAAGAGGAGGAGAATGAATGTGTCAACGGAAATTTTTAAAAAGAGTGATTAATTATTTCAGGATGCGATTAGTACTTAATAAATCTGGTTATTCCAATATATAAGTCTTAGAGAGCCATTTTGAAAACGTATTTCATTCCTACTGGCCCTATTGCATATATATATATATATATATATGATGCATTTAGTTTATCAAACTTTCTTTTAAATATTAGTACTTTTTAAGCGCAATTCCAAATTAATTCCAACCAAATTCTCACGTTAAAAACTATTAATATTTTTCCCTCTTGAAACACGAGAAGCGATTAATATTCTCAATTCTCATTAGAAAAGTCCTAAGTATTCTGTATTAAATTAAAGGAAGTTATAGTTTATTTATTTGCATGAAATTTTTATGTATTTGTATGAGATAGTTTATTAATATTTTTATTTATTTAATTTTGGTTATTTATGAATTATAATTTTGAAAAATAACCTGCAGTCACAACACAATGCTCGTGATAAATTATTATCGTTAAAATTACACCAGAAGCCAGTCTGTTTGGATTGAATATGTTAGGCTTACCATAGCCAGAAAGACTTTTGATCGCTCGTGCAATTCAAATACGTATTACCTCCTCTCAAACTAGCAATGCACACTTGCGGCATAGCGGTCTGCAGCAGGTTTGCTGGTTAGGTATATATATATATATATATATATATTAGGTGTAAGATGCATTGCCCACAAACATGCAAGATGGCACGCGCCCTTTTTAAGATGAATTCCACTTTGTAATTGTTTCTGAATAAAAGAATATATTAAGGGAAAATTAAGAAATATATAAAAAAAAAATTTAACGATATAGTTGAGTCAATTTGTTGAGATATTCCTAGTAATCTGATATGATGAACTTCTTGTGGTTGAATGCTATTTCGTTCTTTATCAATAAAAGCTTAAATGTTTGTTCATTTGTTCAAACTCCACGAGTTACAATTCGGCATCAGGTGGTCCGTGAGTGGGCCACTTCTGTTATGAATAATTCTACATTGCATTGCAAGTGTTAAGTGCAACAAGCACTAATATTTTATTTGCAAATACGATGTATATTTTGAAAAAAAATTAATATAGAAATAAATTATTGTAAATAGTATAACAATAGTATAGTATCCAGTTTGTGAGAAGTTTATATCCAGTGTTATTTTTATCGCTAAATTGGTTAGATATATCGAAGATGAATTCAAGAAAAATAGGTATGGAATTTATTCTGATTAGAAAATCATTACATTAAGGATATAATATGCAGTTTATCGTAGTCCTGTAACGATCGATGAATATTTCCATTTCTTGATAGATCCTACACTAGTCAGTGTCCGTGATAGCCTAATGTTCATAGTCGCGGTCTTGCGGTCGATGTTTTTTAATTGTGTCGGGGTTCGAGTCCGGATGCCACTAAAGATCCGTCATTTATTGGAGATTATGTACATTAAATATGGCCTAGATTCGAAATCCTCTTCTTAGCGTGGTATCAGAATTCGGAGAGGGATATGTCAGCTCAAGGTGTCGTTCTTGACACATAAACAAAGGTCAAAATTATAAGCTCCATTGTTAATAACCGTCTTGTTCCTTCTCAGTGCGTGGTTAAATAACATTAATTCAGTTACTCTCTCAACAACCTTCATTAATCAACATTTAAGTTGATACTAAATATTAGTCAAAAGAATACAAATTCAGACACACAGTGAATGTAACCGAATTCTTTCATATCAGAACTACGAATATTCAACATTTAAAATTTAATTATATCTGCAGATGAAATATATAAACACGTCCGATTCTGTAGCTTTTAATATCATAGAACTTATTCAACTGTAATAAATTAATAATTTTGAGTCCATAATAAAACTTAAAAGGAGGGTCTAATTCTTGGATGTTTACAGATACTCAGTAATATTGATATTATATTTTGCTACTATTCACAGTGTAAGCGTAAATCTAATTTCTTTGTTGTTAACGTACACGCTCTCTTTCTATATCACTAATTTACATATTAAACACTTCGTTGCTTATAAATTATATCAATCATTTCTTATTATACATCTCTAATCAATCATTTCTATTATAAATTACGTAAACCATATTTCATTTACTGTCAAAAAACTCAAATCAAACATTAGTACTTTAAAGTCTCCAATGGTTATTTGAAGAGAAAAACGCGTAAAACTCTTTATAATACAGTTAAGGATTACATTTCTAAAATGGACACTATTATACAAATTACAAAAAACAATATTCCGAACCCAAAGAAAGACAAAACCACAATTACAAACTATTCAGCAAGCACTAATTTTACTCGTCAAATTATTTCCCAAAGCTGAAAAAGAACTTGACACGCCTGCCTTACAGAGAAGGGACATGTATTTTGCAACGTTTTTTATGTGTGTGGCATCCTTTTTTAATTTTGTTGTATCAGTTCATGTACTAGAAATTGTAAAGCGCTCCTAAAAGATTATTTCTTCATTGAGGAATGTATCTTTCTCCTCAACAAAACTGTTATTCCTTACATAGAAACCATTTTTCATATAACATACTCACCATGATTTGAATTAAGAAAGGACCGAGATGACGTGTTAATTTATTTGATTGATTGATTAATTTTTTTTTTTTTATTAACGTCTCACTGAAAAGCAACACGCCGGCTATTAGCGACAAACCTCATAATTTTGAGCTTCAGTCAAGTTTTGAGAACACCTTACCTGGCACCTTTCTTGCCAAACTTTCACGCCACACCAACGAGAGTACTTGGAGCCTCTTCAGTTTTAACATGCATCAACCCTGCTATACAGCGAATCTGTAATGACATCAGAACTGTAACTAACGAACTCAACAAAACAAAGTTGGCCACGAATCCACGATCAAGACCAATTATGGGGTAGGAATGTGTTAATAAAACCGTCAATCCCCCATAATTTCCTTTCAGAAGGTGTGCGGAATGCAAGCAACTTTTCTGTCGTTCCGGAGAGCTGTTACATTAACATTTCACTTTAGCCATTAAATTAATTAGCCACACCGAAAACGTAAAAGAAACTTCAAATGTTGGAGCTTTTAAATAATACTTATTTTAATGTAAACAGAAACATCTCCAATCATTACAACAGTAGACCGATTCTAAAATTTATAGAACAACACATAATAATAATAATGTTTTTGTTGTCAATCGCACAGGATCAAATCTATTTTATAATCATTTAAGCAAACAATTTTTTCGTAATATTTACTCTTGTCCTTTTTGAGAGGCAAATAACCATTCATTTATCTCAAACTTAACATTTATAAATTTAAAACTTAAGCGAGTGAAGAAAAGATCGTCTGCTCCTTTTCTTTAATTCTCCTTACAGCTCCGCAGTCAAAATGACATCAAAAAATGACTTAGGAAGTCGCCACATGAGCTAAAGTGACCATAGGTTAATTTAATAATAGAAAGTATGAAATGTGATTTAATTTACTGAAATAATTGTAAGAATATAAATCTTGAATGAGTTACATAGCGAAATATAACTCCATTATTTTTTCACATTCGTATTTAATCACAAATTAAGGATTACGAGTTATATGCGCATGTGCATTCGAAAATCGTCACTTTAATAAAACCAAAGTCTAAAACAACATAACGGTATTTCAATTTTTGATTTCAAATCAGATGATAATTTTTGACGACTTATTAATTTGTTGGACAGAAAAAATAATTAACTTTAAAATTTTGATAGAAATATTAAGCAGACACATTAATTTGTAAAAAGAATTTTAGTAATTTTGATAGATTTGGTTTAAATAAAAATTAGGAAATAAGGCTTTACAAGTTACTATAGCGAGAGATATTCGAATATATTACTATATGTTCGAATTACTACTGGATATTCATACGACTGAATATTGAAAATATGTGTGTATCTGTGCGAATCATAATGGTTGTCTATCTTAAGGACAAAAGTCTTCAAATTCGATTTATATTACTTCATTTTTTAGAATGCTTCGATATTTATAGAAAATGTGTATATTATCTGCCAAATAATGCTCGAACAAATTAAATTTTATACTTTTTGAAAAGTTCGTTGTATTCATAATAAGATGCTCTTAATGTAGAGAAATCCATATTTTGAATCCTTTCAAATTTTAATGTATTTACAATTCAAAGTAAAAGCATTTTCAAAAAAAAAATATCAAAACAGGATTATTAAAACAAAAGTAGTATACTGATAAGTAAAGAATAAAATCATTTTTGCTTTAATGAACTATTTAATCCTAAATAAATAAAACGGAGGTAATAATAATTTTAATTTAATAGCTATTAATTAATAATGTAGAAAAATGCATTTCAAACACATATATATTTAATCTATTGTAATAGGTATATTTTTATTAAATCATGTTCTTAACAGATAATGATTAAGGTTAATTTCTAATTAACAAGACCGTCAAAAAATGTCAGCGTTGTATATACAGTGAATTTACTATATACAGTTGTATATTACAGTGAGTTACATTTTCACAAAAGGAAAAAGGCTTTTTACAGAAATGAGACTTGGAATTTCTTACTGGTAAATACATTTATGTTTCATCATTAGCTTCCAATTTCGAAACTCAGATATTTTATTTCCAGGCAGTTGCATCACAGTATAGAATTTTCTAATAATAGAAGTCTTTGCTCTTCATTGATTTTTTTTTTTTTTTACTTTTTTTTAAAATTTTCTAATTATCTATTTTCTATAGTACATTATTTATTTTTGAACGTTCCCTGCGACCAGATTTAAGAGTTTAACTCAAGATTAAAGCATATCCTTTGTTAGAAAAATACTCAAATGCTATTTTCATATTCTATATTCTTCAATATTTTCATAAAATACTCTTCTTTTGCTTAAACATTTTTATTTTCCTCTACACACATATTCCATACCTCATTCTGTATTCAGTTTTCTTTTATTTCAAAATATCAGTATAATGTATAGATAAATACGAGGATGGATAAAATATAAACAAGACATTTTTAAAAGATATTTTTTGAAATACTACTTACCAAAATGACATCAATTTCACTTCTCCATCCGCCTCTCTTTTGAAATCTGCAAATGGCCAAGGTAGCCTATTGGTCATAGTCGCAAAACCTCTGCCAGCGATGTTTCAATAGAGTAATGGGTTCACCACACTACAAACTCACCATGTAACAGGACTGATGTACACTAAATCTATCTAGGCTCCAAATCCTCCCTTTGGCATGGTGTGCAATTATGGACAGTGAAGTGCCAGATAAAGTGTCTTCCTCTTTATTCTAATAAGCCTTACATTTCATAGCTGCGTTGCCAATAGGACTCTGTTTCTTTAAAGTACGGCGTTAATAATCAGCCATTCAAACTGTAATAGTGAATATGCTGAAAAAAGTTGGAAATGATTTCTATTATCAATAGAACATTGTTCAAATTTCTAGTAGTGTGGTCACATTGAGCATTCATAATTTTATAAACTTTAAAATATAGTTTTCAATTTAGATGCCTTCAACGGATGTCACTTCCTTTATCTTGTATTAGTAGTTCTTGAAAATTGGGATATTATTCACCACGTATTTTAAAAATAAAATTCTTCGTTAAATTAATGGTCAACACCTAAAGAACATCCATTTACATTATACTAAATTGTATGACAGATAAAATATTTAAATTACACTTGTAATAATGCTAAGATCATTTAATGTTTTTCTTCACTTCTCACTTATTTAACGAGATTGAACATATAAATGTCCCTTAGTAACATGTACAATATAATCATTATGAACTAGATTTATCATGGGATCGTCTCATTAAGAATAGTTTAACTTCATTAATGTAAATGTATAATCGTTACGACTAACATGCCATCAATATGTTGCCTTATTAGTTAAATAAGGCGCCATCAAGGTCATTTGTGAGCTATTAAAAATCTTTTCATAAGCGGAATTTCATATTGAATTAATGTCTTTTGAAATTCCTTTCAGCATTAAACGCAAAATAATGTACTTGTACCTAATTAACATTGCACAGTTTGTAGCGAATTGTCATTGTTGTAATTAAGAGACATAGTTACTTCATAGTAATAAGACAAAAATCTTTAACTTCTTTATTCAAGCTTTGAATAAGCAAAATCAAAATAAATTAATATGGAACAGTTACCTATTTACGTCCATAAGCAAATATTATAATGAAGAACTCTACATTGACTACTCTAAACATTCGACAAGAAATAATTGGATCCCACTACAGTAGTCACCTAGAGACGACATCGAGTTAGATATACGAGCTCAATATATCACCATTTGCTCGAGCTGATATAATGTTTCTACAAATATCTCTCCTCTATCCCATTTGTTTCACTTCTTATGCATAGAAAATCTGATTTATATATGCCATGATTCTTTTACAGGGTAACTATGTTCCTCTTTTCAAATGCCCTCATAGGTTTACCTTCATTAGGTAGGTACAGACAGTAGGTAGGTAGGTATGACCCCGAGGTTCTCTAGTGATCGTTTTCATTCGCATGGAGTTAACTGTATTTCGTAAACACGGATGACACACCTCCAGGATACCATTGCGATTCTTCTCTATTTTCGACCCTCCTATATGACAATCATTTTTAATTGAATTCCTCTTTTTCCAAACATCTAGATCCCTACTATAACTCTTTTTGCGCAGCATCTTGCTCTTGCACTATTGAACTCCGCCTTCCCTCATATCAAAACCCGAGTTAAATGTCGGGTATCATAGATTGCTGACGAGACCTCTTCATTGTCTGATATTAGATCAGTATACAAGTCCTCCGTCAATATAGTAAAATTTCTTGTGAATTTTAGCTTCGATGTTTTTTGTATCATCAATATAAATTTCGACAGAAATTCAATTCAATATTTGTCTCGTAGCATTGTTGAGATAACTGAACAGAAGCCTTCACATGCTTTTCCTTAGTAGAGAGCGCCGTAATAACACAATCGGTAAAATAAACATTGCTCTAGATGAATCATTGGTGCTTGTCCTTCCTAAGACTGTCGTACAGATTATGAAGTTGATGCACGTAAATTCCAAGGTGGGGGGGGAGTTAAGATATTCGTGGGTGAGTTGATGAGTGTCAGTGTTTGTTCCGTTATTCCATGATTCAAAAATATGAGATTTTCTTATTTCTTTGGACCTATTTGAATTGAAACTAAAACTAATATCTCACGTTTAGGAGGAAAATAATACCGAGTATTCTAAAAGCTCCCGTACTGGTGAATCGTAAATTTACTATTCAAAAACAGCGAAATTTAAAACGAATGTTTTTATGCTAATGGTGAAAAGTACCACTAACATATGGTAGAACAAAATTTTGAGCTAACATTTACAATAAATGTTCAAAATGTCTGTTCTCGTCTTGGAGGCAGAGCTAAACTCGCTTTTGCATAGTTTGAGAAATGCGTTTTTAAGGTGCAGGAGGTGACTTATTGTGTTCTTTGTGCAATATGGAAATTTTTAGCTTATCTATTGTTTAGGGATTATTTTAATAAATTTTGTTCTTTAAATATACCCACAGAAAACGTCAGGAAATGCTAAGTTCAAGGAAATGTGGAAAGATTTCTTGAAATAAATCAATTGCCAAAAAAAAAAAAAATAAATAAATAATCATGTCCGTGGTTTCATTACTCGTATGGCATGTAGACTATCATTCTTGAACCAAGAGCCTCGTTCTTTGGATATGAGATTTCCTCGATTCACTTCTGTGGAAATACTTAAATAATAAAGACTGAAAATGATTTCCAAATAGTAAATGATCTCAAAATTCCCATAACTCAAGAAATTTCTCTCGGCATTTAAAAATGCGTTTCTCAAAATATGCGCAAACGAGATGAATGTTGTTATGCTTCCCAGAAAGAGGCAGACGTGTTGAACATTAGTTGTAAAAGTAAATTAATTTTTTTCCTATTATGTTAGAAGAGCCTTTCACCACTGGAATAAAAATAATAGTATTTAAGTGTGTTGTTTTTTATTGTAAATTTACTAATTTTTGATAACGGAACTTCTGAGACATCTGGTACATCTCAATGCCTTTATATAAAGCTTTTTCTTATTTTGTCCTTTTGGAAAATTCTTAACAATCGTGTGGTAGCTATCCTCGTTAATTAAACCATAATACATCTTCTTTGTAGTAAATGTAAAAATGTAAAAAAAGTAATATGAAAATATAACTAAAGTATAAAAATTCACCTTAATATTTCAAAATAAAATACATTATTATCTGATAAAAGCAACAAATATTCACTTAAAACTCTTTAGGTATTATCTTAAATCTTGTATTATTTAAAAAACTAAAAAAAAAATCATTTTAAGTTTAAAATTTTACTCTTTTTTCATCTTATATACATCAAAATTCAATTTATATTTCTATTTCCTAGATACGGTAAAATCGAAAAAAGGGTTGAATAAGTATCTTTTCAGTCAGGATTTTTTTTTTTTTATTAAAAATACCTAAATGAAAGAGTTCTCTTCACTCGTGTCTTGATGTCCGAATAGAGATAGAAATAGATACGTATTCGAAAAAATAGAAACTATTTTCTTTTTCATCCATATCCTCGAAAGCTTTATGTGCTCTCAGCATACAGATTCTTCGCTGAAGGAGTGTTTAGATCTCAGATGTCTCATGAAATCGAATTGGACAACCTTAAAAGAATTCCGCGGTCTATTTCAATACGTCGCAATTTTTCACTCAAAACCGATAGAAATCGTGAAAACCATATATGCTCGGCACTCCGTATAGAGTAACTTTCTCTCTATATCTAGCACAGCAAAAAATCGAATACATTTTGACTATTCTTGAAAGTACTACACTTTTCTTTCATAATATTTTCTGGTCCGTATCCACTGGAGCAAATGCGCCATTTTTTTCTTGAATGGTCCTTATACGAATCCAAAATGCTTGCATGGATTCGAATTTCCAGTAATCTGACATTTAGGAATAAGTTACGCAATGACTGTATTTGTGTAAGGATATTTCCCCACGGCTTCTAACTTTCTAGTTGGTTTTTATTTCTTATTTTTTATAGAATTCCTTTTCAGAAATGAAATCTTATTACTATTTTAAAGATCGCATCCACAGCGTAAACATTACAAACAAAAATAAGAATAAATTTAAGGAGATTTCTGTATGAAAGTTGATGACATTACGAAAATTTGACGAAAAAAGGAGAAATGATGTCTAGTATTTTCATCAATGAATTTTTTAATACTTAAGTTATGAATAGCACAGATATTCTTGTGGCATAATAAAAAGTTAATACTATAATATAATATATAATGTACAAAAAATTATTTATTTCATTTTACGATACCACCGTCCCCAAATAATTTATTAGAGTGAGTAAAAGGCCATTTTTGACTAATGATATATGAATCATTTTTAGATTTATAACTGCAAGAAAATTATTATTATTATTATTATTTTGCAAGACACCTTTTAAGAATGAATCCACATTATCACTTTAAAATTTTTGAAATTGCGTTAATGAAACAAAAAAAAAATTATTTTCATCTCCGTCTACGAAGCAATCTGGTTGTATAGTTAAATAATAAATGAAAAATAATGTTATTAAAAATACAAATATATTCATTAATTAAGAGTATCTAAAGAGTATATATATATATATATATATTCTTGATATTAAAATAGTAGTTAAAATTTCATAAATCTAAATTGTTTCTTGTAGATATTCGAATGTTTTCGTCTGTTTAAAATTTCATTTTCAATATATACTATATATTTTTTCAGATTCACTATTATGAAAGTTTTGAATTTTCCTTTTTTATTTTGATTTTTTTATTTTCATGTTCTCCATCTACCTCTATACAAGAGTTTCATTTCAAACTATGCGACACATTAACACGTCGCATAATTGTATTCAAATTCTTCCTAAGCCTTTGCTGTGGATAATAGATTCTAGGTTATAAAGTAGCATCATTATTACATTTTTGAAATAAAATTTATTGTTTTTTGAACCTGGGTCAAGTGTGACAAAGAGATACTTGAGCTGGTATCCCCCTCTCCAAACTTCCACACCACGCCAATGGGAGTACTTTGAGCTACGACAGAGTTAACGGGCATAATTCTGGCTACACAGCGGGTCTGTAGTGGCATCAAGGCTTGAATCCAGGACTCTAAGAAAACCATCGACCGCGAATCCACGACCAAAACTACTAGACTACCGAGGCCTTCATAAAATCAGAGTATGAAACACTTGAATTTCCGTAGACAAATTCTAGAAAAAGCAAGAAAATAATAATTCAGAAAAAACTTTAATTATTTATTCTCAGTATTAAATAGGTATTGAAATCTCAATTGCAATGTACTATTAATTCAATCGTAAGCATTTATATCAAAAAATCTGCTTAGGTGAAAAACTAACAGGATAGGTACAACGAACCAAGGATTAAATTCATAAAAATGATTCCTTATCTTGAGTAGATTTAAACAGCAATATCTTTTTTTAATTTTAGAATCATCTTAACAGACATAAGAAAAAATCCAGCTCCATCTATTTTTTCGAATATACACATCCTATCATTAACATATAAATTCAACTTTTTACCAAGAAAATAAATTGCGAATGTAAACAATTACAATTGTTAAATGTGACACGCCAACACTTCGCGTATTTTACGGAGCTCTTAAAAATAAATAAAATCCAATTTATTTTGGGAAGAACAAAATTCGAAAGTTTCTTTTTTTTATTTTCAAAAGTAATTGCGTGGAAGTATTTTATTTTTAAAAACAAGAGTTACATTTAAACAGTTTAAATCTCAAAACTTTCTTGAATTTTATCTTTTTTTTCTCTTTTTTTTTTGTGTGTATGTGTGTTGCTCGTGGTCTTTTAGTTCGTGACATGCAATAGCAGAATCACGAAAATCAATGTTTTGTTTGTATTTGTACTTCAAAGCTATTAGCAGATGCAAATTACTTGAATGTTTCATCTCAGTTAAAAAAACATTCGTTTTATGAAACAAAAAAAGAGAGTGAAAAATTACTTTTCCACGTTATTTAAAATTTTTAACACTAAAGAACCAAGAACTTTACCTCTCTTTAATCCTTAAAAATAGTCTGCACGCCATTTAAAAGACTGCTTAACCGAGAACTTAATGTATCTCTTTAAGAACAACAAATTTCAAATATTCTGTAAAATTTCTTAAGATACAAAAGTTTATCATTTTTGAATAGTTTTTATAACACAACATTATTCGATTCATCTAAGAGCTCGAGCTTACAGTACATATTAATAAAAAACATAAGCAGCTTTAAAAAAAACTGCTTCATTTATGTTTTTATTAATAAGTTTGTGACGAGTTGCCATAATTGGTACCAAGAGTTATAACTACGAAATAATGATATAAGGCGAAATCTTCAACCAGTTCATCCAAATCTTTCAATAAACAATAACCAAAATAAACTAAATATGTGCATTTGCTTATTTCAATCATCCGTAACAAATATTTATAATAATAATATTAATTTACTTTTTTAAATTCAAATCTGTAGATTTATAATAATAGGATCCAAATCACGTATATACGCTTTGAATACCTTCCTAACAGTTGTTATAACCTCAGAATTTATAACTTCTTATAATTTCTCTGTTTTTCCCTTCTTCTTTGATTCATGTCTTAAATAGTGAAGCTCGTTTACATATGTAATGTATTTTTCACAAGGGGAGGTTCAAATACCAAACATCGCAGTTAAGCAAATGCAGAAGTCAGTTAAAGGGAAATGCGCGTGAGAATTCATTTCAATTTGAGGATTTTATTCGAATTTCTTTTTAATTAAAAATACTGTATTCCATTGAAGAAATGAAATATTGAATGAAACGGAAATACATGATCAACGTAGCGCGGTTGAAAAGAAAAAAAACGACACGATGGAATATGATTGTTTATTTACGTCCACTAAGATTCAATACGGGGGGAATCGGCGATGTACCTTGTAATTTAGAACATAGATCAAACGACGAGGACGACACTAGAGCTGGCATCTCCCTCTCCAAACTAGCTTACCCCACCTACGGGATGACTGGGACTTCGACCAGATTAGTTTTTAGTGGCAATAGGGCTCGAACGAACAACGTGTCGAAGCAAACAACGTCGCTCGAGAGTCGACGACAATGATTACAAGGCTATTGCGGTCACAGCCATAGGATAGAACACTACATATTTTAGGTTTTGGAAATTAAAAAAAATAATAACTGTCGCGTACATTCCGATAAATAAACTGATAAGAGAAGCAAGCTATTAATACAATGTTTAACAAGTTCAGGGAAACCTTCGCTATACTTAGGTGACTGTATTGAAAACTGTTTTACAGTTAACTTATAAACAAGCATTTATAACTTCAATTTCTATGTGTATTTTTTTAACAATTCAATTTCTTTAAGACAAGCTAACACGTACTTTTTATTTTATCGCGCAGTTACTGTAACGATTTAACCCCATTTCTTTTCGATCCACTCGTATATATTATTATAAAAAATCTCGAGCATTAAGGCATAAAAGAATAATGAACGCTTCCAACTATATGATTACTTCCTCTCAAACATTTGTTTAATACATCCAAAGCACCTTAAAAGTTTAAATATATTCAGATGAGATTACTAACACATTCCTGATACCTCACTTTCCATATCTACGCTAACCAATATGAGAACTATATCTTGACAGATTAAGTGTTTTCTAATCCCTTCCTTAAGAACTCCTTTATGTAGAATTAGAAAGCTCTAATCCGCCTTTTCATTGACTATATATGTTAGTTTCTATACCAATGAGGTTTCAATACTCGTGCCGATTCAAGGGATGTTTCAATCATGCAAGGCTGGCTTATTTGGTAAAACTAAAATTGTTTCAATTTTCTTTTCTTTTTATATAAAATTTTAATCCTAATGTGTGTGTACATACATTCGAATATTAGCAAGTAATCAGCGCGCACTTCGCATGAACCAATTCAAACCAAGGTTGGATGCTCTGAATCAATCTATAAGCTTGCAGATAATTCACAATAACCAGGGAAAAAAGAAAACCATACATATCGTTGTGTTTGCATTGTGGTTGATTATACATCATACGTTTTTATCAATAGGTGGGAAAATAAATATATTATTCGAATTTAAAAGGAAGACTAGTGCATAATGTAATATATTATTGTATACATTACTGAATAACATGACTAGAAAAATATATGAATTACTTACACTAAGGAAAATTCGACTTTTGTAATATTTTGATTTTCTGGTAATATACAGGGTTATTCAAAATCAATTATCCGATTTTAAAATGATATATTTGCATAAATAAACGACACATAATGATAAATAACACGAGAATGCGAAGGAGAAATATGGAAATTTTTTAACAAATATTTTTTTATGTATAAATTCCTTTAGTTACTTCTAAGATATCAATTCGATATATCATTAATTGTACTGAAGCAGAATTCCGTTGTTTAAGTTCGCATAAATTTGTAGGCAATGGTGGCGCATACACCTTTTCTTTTACAAATCCCCAAGGGAAGAAATCACATGGGGCCATATAGAGTAACTTAAAGGGCCAGCTGTGGAACACCAAATCATCTGGCCCACTGCGACCGATCCGACAGAGAAGTATAGCTCTCTGAAAGTTTTTAAAAGAGCTTTCGTGAAATATCTTCACGAAGAACTTACAAACGCCGCCTATTGTACACAAAATAAAATTTCCATATAGTCTTCATTTGTATTTATGAATTATTTATTCTGTGTCGTTCAGTTTTCAAAATATATTATTTTGAAATCAGATAACTCATTTTCAAAATCCTGCATCTTGAAAAAATTCTTTTGCTTGAAATATGTAATCAAATCCCTAAAATACATGTAAAATTGCCTTCAGGAAATCAAATAATTTAATTGCATATAATATTATAGAATTGCATTATTTTTAGTCCATGTTTATTTTATTGTAAAAATTTATACCTTGTAATAAATGGCAAATTGAAATGTAATATTTTAATTTGTACTTCATTTCATAAGAAGTTCTTATTAAGAACGTATTATGAAATTTGCTCCGATTTACCTCAAGTTAAATTTGCACCGCTCCTTGTTTTTGTTCTTGTCGAATTTGATCACAATCTTTCAAGTCCTATTTTAAGAAATTATTAAAATTGAACTTACAAACATAGATGAACTCTACACAACTCAAAATGTAAATCAATCCCAATTATAATTAATGATGTAACTTTGAGCTGGCAAATGAGGCTTTATAAAGATGTGATTAA
The DNA here is from genome assembly GCA_019974015.1 of Nephila pilipes. Lineage (NCBI taxonomy): Eukaryota > Metazoa > Arthropoda > Arachnida > Araneae > Nephilidae > Nephila > Nephila pilipes. The sequence goes on along the minus strand of BMAW01115499.1, from coordinate 1,702,029 downwards.
TTCCAGTTTAACTAATTGATGACATCCTGTAACAATAGAAGTAGAAGATATGTGAATCCTAGTTTTTATATTTAAAAAACTTATCCGATAGAAGTGGTTTTACAGATTATGAAAGGTATTTAAAGAAGTCGGCAAAAGAAGAATAGGAAGCAAAAAGCGAAAATTCTCAAGAAAAGTTCAGTTAATTTTTTTTTATGAAAGATTTCTTAAAGCGTGATTTATTACAGTAGACAATTGCTTACAGATAACGAAATCTAGAGCTTCATTAGTAATGTCGATTAGTGATCTGCTTACAGAAGATACGAATATGATTAAATATGCTGTCTACTAGCCGTTGTGAATGTAATGATTATCTTGAAGAAATTTTTCTTACTCAAATCCAGATCAATTGTATTTATTTTAATAATAAACTACAACCCAAAGAGCACTAAGTAATTAAGGTTTCTCATATGTTACCGATTTTCTCACCGATTTTTCAAAATATATCATTAGAGATTTGAAAACATTCAATTGACATGAAGACGTTTTCCAAATCGCAGTAAATTATTTTAATAGTTTTTGCTCTTTCAGATTCACTTTGTTTATTGCGTTTCAAACATTCACAATAATCTGGATACTTGTAGGATGAGGAAAGCACTAATCCCATATGATTAATTTTACCTTTTGAAGGTAAAATTAATAGTAGGAAGTAGGAAGCTGTGAGTTTTAATAATTTAATTAGATTTAAAAGTTCTAAAAGCAGTTTCTTCCATTTCAGATCTAAAAATATACAATAGGATCTTTTTGGTGAATGTTTTAGTATTACTCTGGAATTATGTATCTGAGGTGTTCCCCAGAGTGAGTAAACCTAAGTGGAGTATGATATTACGGAGATAAAGAAATTATATTTTTAAATAAACATCAAGATTATTTATTGTGTGTCATCTTGGATTATCCATTTGCATAGGAAAAGAAAAATATTAGTGAAATCATTCTTAATCGATAAAATGTTCCAAAAGCAATTAAACAATGTGAGGTAGTCTGAAAGGTTTCCAACGGAAACCTGAAGATGTCAACACTCGTCAAAAAAGTTAGAGAATCGACTCATGTTTTGACAGATACTCACCGAAATTTCAGCCATTTTGGACGCGCACTTGTTGGACAATCGTTTCAGCGAGTCGATGTGTTTTTGAGAATATGGAAAAGGCTGAGTATTGAGCTGTCATTAAATATTTGTTTTTGAAAGGCAATATAACTACGTAAATCAAAGAGGAGATGGACGCTATGTACGGGGAATCTGTACGATCATTTACCATCGTGAAACTTCAAGCAGATGCATTTAATCGTGTCCGTATAAGTTTGGGAGGAGATGAAAGTATCCAAAACCACGTCCAAAAACTCCAACTACTGACGATAACATCACTAAAGTTCACCAAATGGTGCTAGACGAACATCGAATTAAAGTAAGAGTGATGGTGTAAAGGCTATGAATATATCCAAAGAACGTATTTGTCAAGAGTTAGGCATGACAAAGCTGTCCTCACGTTGAGTGCCGCGTTTGCCTTCGTTAGACAGATATTCGAATGAACGTTTCCAACGCTCTATTGGCTCAGTTTAGGTGAAACAAATTAGAGTTTGGGCGCCGATGAATTACTGTAGGTGAAAAATGGTTACACCATTATACGCCGAAAACAAAAATGCATTCAAAGCAGTGGACTCTAAAGGGGAATTAGCTCCAAAAAACCAAAAAATTTTTTTGGCAGGGAAAATATTGGTGATTTTTTTTTTCGGATAGTCATGGAGTTATTTTAATCGGTTATCTTCAAACATGAAAAAAAATATTATAGGAGCATGCAATGAATGCATTATTACTTGACACGCTGATGGCAGAAATTGCAGAAAATCGACCAAATATGCAGAAAAAAATTCTTTCATTTAGACAATACGCCTTCTCATACCTCAGCGGTTGCCCTGACGAAAATCTACGAATTACGGTTTGAACTGCTTGACCACCCTTTTTACTTACCAGATCTATCTCTCATGGACTTCTTTTTCGTTCCCAAATCTAAAAACAGAAACTTTCGTCATATGAGGAGGCCATTACTTTTATAAATAATAATTTTGCATAGTAAGACGCCGAGTACTATTTGGAAGGGTCAAAGAGATCAGATCATCACTGGGAGCCGTGTGTAGACTTACAAGGTGACTATGTAGAAAAATAAAAATAAATTTAAAGAAAAAATGTATTTGTTAGGTTAGAAACCTTTCAGACCACCCTCTCGTACAATATGGGTACCCACATTAATGCTTTTTTATTAGATCATATAAATTTTGCTTATGTATACCTCAAAAACCATAGAAACCTACACCTGAATTTTCTATTGTCTACGTAATCAGATAATTCAGGAGGGTATTTCATAAACACTTTTGCTGTTAGTTTAAATATATTTTTATTACAAATGTAATACATATTTATTAGGGTTATTCACACCACTTAGAACATACACTAGGCACGCAAGTGTTTCGTCACTCCAGTATGGGAGGAACAACAACCACACCCAATATTTCCGGGGTCAAAAAAGTGCCGTCTAACGTTATATTACAACAAATACATTGAAGAGTCATATCATTATGATCATTCGCCTAACACCGCGCTGTCTCACCTTTAGCATGTAAAAGAGCTACAATCCACATTTGCATGAATGTCACATATCCTTGGAAGATGTCCTGAAACTTACTGTACCATATGTTCAACAACTATAGTATTTCTCGATATTCGAAGGAGGTATCTTTTTCGTGCTGCCACTCCATAATATTCCAAATGTCCTTTATATCAAGATCCAGTGAGTTAGGGTGTCAGTGCAAAAACTGGAATTCATTCGCATTCTTCTCGAACCATTGAAGTACAATTTAAGCTTTGAGACGTGGAACGTTGTCTTATCGGAAGATTTAATTCCCAGTGAGGAAAGCAGACGTCATGTAAGGGTACAACTTGTCCGCAATAACATTGTAATAATCAGCATATTTTGAGATGTATTCTGCCACAACCAGCGATCTCAGAGACTCTCCCGAGAATATTTTCCATACCATAATATTGCTCCATATGGTATTTATGACCCATGGTACATGGAACATGGTATGCCTTGAAATGGCAATAGACGTATGAATAAAGAAATGGGATTTATTTGACCAGTGTGCTCTCTTCCATTGTTCTATGATCCACTCTTGATGTTCTTGGGTCCAGTGTAGACGTAAATGGCCATGATGCTTAGTTAATAGAGATGCCTGAAAGGGTCATGTGCTGCATGATAGCATATTAAATAATATCTGCTCAATTGTGTGCTCCGAAACATTTCTACTTATTGTTAGCTGAGCCACTAGCAATCACCGAATCGGCTCCATCAATTGGAACAGCTTCGAATGCCCTGTTTCGCTTATAAATATCCCAATTCGTGGAGTGTACAACTAGTATGCTATCATTCATCCATTGCTGCAGATATTTTGAGTGTAAGTTAGAGGTGCAAGTAAAATTCTTCATAAATCAAACATAGAAAATTAGTAAAAGGTTATAAATTCATTTTAAGCTATCTCTAATTTACAAATACGTTATTAGACTATCTTTGCCTTCCTCATATTTGGCGTCTGCCCTGCAAATGAATCACTACGCTTAAGCAGTATCCTGTGGCAGAAATGATGGAGGAGTGACAAGGAAATTATGCAACATCAACTTCGGATAGGTATTCATAAAACCAATCGCGAACGCCTGATGAGCCATGCAGTATCGGAGATGCTTGTACCGAAACGATTTACTTTGGCCGAACCAATTTGCTATCTATCAAAGTTGCTTAGATTAGTAGTCTACCTCATCAAACAAAATGATGTAATCAACATAGCGATGGCTCTTCATCTCCAGCAGCAATTTGATACCATTCCCACCTGATCACATACCTTCCACGTTATCTGGATAAGCTAAAAGGAAAATGTGGCTATGGTCATAATCCTTTGTCTCTTCGGTACATATTATTCTCTGAGTTGATTATGCTATCAAGAATATTATTTTAATATATTTTCTCTTTTTAGTCCAAAATAGCTCTTCAAGGATACGCTCCGTCCATTGGACCCTGATATTGCTTCTCAGCGCACTTCTGTGGAAATCCCTTCGCCACCCCAGATACGAAGACCCCCACGGATGACGCAAGGAGACTTGCTAAATAAAAAGAAAAGAACTGTACACTTATCAAGTCTGTGATATATTTTTCAGTGTTTGGATCAAGTCTTCGATGTGCCTATTCAGTTATAGGAATAACGTTTGTGTTGAATACTTCGTACAAGGACAAAAATGACTAATGTGTTTAATGGAACTTTCGTGCATGACAGTTATGACACCACATAAAGCATTTTCTGTTTCAAAAAAACGAATTGGTATTTGTTTGTTTTTTTATTTTAAAATTGCAAAGGGATCAATTGAACATTTATAACAACAATATTTTGATTTACAATAACAACATGTGAGTGTTTCAAACATGAATATATATTTATTTGTCTGTAAAACTCTGGTCTCATCATGTTTTTATATCTTGTAAAGATTTATTACAAAAAAAAATTCCATCATAATATGAAAGAAATGAAGTAATCTCTGTCTAAAATATACAGCATAACATATTTTTTTTAATCAAGTTACTGTTAGTAACCAAACATATTCTTGATAAGTGTTAAAATCTTGCCACATACTTAGAACCTCTGGATTTTTAATTCTTCAATAATCTAAATTAAAAGAGACGTTTTTGTTTCCATGCAAGAAATAAGTACAGATTTACTTTTTTTGTGCTAGATATGTAGAAGGTTCTCACCCATCTGATGTATTCTTATGTAATATGAAACGTGTTGAAAAAACAGTGACGTAATCTGACATAGAATGTATCGAAGCAAATAAAGAATTCACGACTATTCATCCAATTTGGAATCAATATACGATTCACTAATCTACATCTACCATTCTAACATTTTTTAAGAAAAGAAATGTAATCGAAAAAAAACTAGATTAAGAGACAAATATTATATTGTTTCTTTTTCTGAATTTTTGCACTGGAAAATTTATAAAATTAATAATCCCCAAATTTTTATATTTTTTTTGTCTGTCACAGCAAATTATTTTCGCCTTTGTCTTCATTGCAACAGAAATTTCTGTGTTTTTCCTTCTCGCTGTATAAGTTTCCATTTATATCTACAATTCATGCCTATTCCCTTTATTTATCAACCGCGATTTCTTTTTTCACATCATTTATTCATTTTATTCCCTTTTGTATATTATTGTATCTTCTCTATTTCCATAATTTTTTTATTTATTTTTAAACATAATTCTTTTCCCTTCAATATATAGGATTAATTTTTTTTATTCTTTAGTTCTCCCTATTTTTTTTTTTTTTTTTTTTTTTTTTTTTGTAAAAGCATGAACACTTTACTCTCTGTGTTATTCTAAATGCAATTACTTCTTTACTTCGGTAATGATTCTTAAAATGTTCTCTCATTCTTTCAGAAAACAATTATTTTTTTTCCATTTACTTTATACATACTTTTTCACCCCATTCTAAATTTAAATTTGTTTAAGAATATAATTTTTTCCATTTTTTCTCTAACTTTACTTAAGCATTTTCTTCTTTTCGCTATTTTCGTACAAATATTTTTTTATTCTGCTGCATGAATGATTTTCCTGCTTCTTGTTTCAAATTTAAAAGAAGATTCGGGCATCATTGAAAGAAATTTTTAAGATTTTATACAAATCTAACATATGTCATAACATAACTTTTATTATTTTATTATTTGGTTTGTGCAAATATTATCATCAACTTGTGTATGTAAATTATTGTACACGACATGTATGAATGCGTAAATAGAAATAATGAGATTAGTTTTATTGATTATCTAAAGAAATTAAAAATAAACATTTTCAACTTAACATCTAGATATTTCTTACAATCCACATATGTATGAAAAAATACAATTTTGTATTCTCTATTATTTGAAATGATATTGTCATTTATATTACGTTTTAATTCTGAGTTAGTACATTTTCAATCAAAATGAAATCGTAGCTAATATAAATGTTCCAAAAGAACTTCTAATTGATTTATACCCTATTACTTGGACATTTATTTAAAACTCCTTTGGAATGTATTTTTAAGTAAGCTTATGATTTATTTTCAATAAAAAAACTATACAATCCTATCTAATTAAAAACTTACTTGAAAAAAGTTGCAGAAAAAACCATTGAAATAATCAAAATGTATATTTTATTCACTTTCAAAAAGTTCATTCTATCTAATCATAAACTTTTTTGAGTCCAATAAATGTGCTCTTATTTTATAAAGTAAATTTTTATAATGGTGTTTGTATCTTTCTGTATCTCAAGGCTTTAGTGTGTCATACAGCTGGAGAAAGTTTTGCATGAAAATATAAAGAATACTTCTTGTTGTCAACTATGTGTTTAATTATAAATTTCTATGTAAAAAAATATGAAAATATGTATGTTAGATTCTGTAGTAAGCAGTAAATATTTGCTGATAAATAAATTGTCCATTTGGTAATGATTATTTCTTTAATTAAATGTATCTTCCCAAATAATTCTACACGGAAATTTTGGAGTTTTTAAATAATGACATTTATTTATTTATTTTTGCGTTCGTGAAACTCTTGAGGGCGTATATTCTGATGTATAACGCGCACTTTTAATACAAAAAATAAATTTTAGTGTGGGTATCATACATAGAATAAAAAAAATGAAAGTTTTAAAATAAGGAAAAGATAAGCATAAAAATGAATTTCTACTTGTATCTACATCTTGTTTATTTAAAAGGAATGGCATACTTTATGAACATACAAATTTTCAATATTGGTTAACATGAAAAATTTATGATATTCGTCTTCTTTCAAATCTTCATACATCGAATTGTGTTTCATCTTCATCATCACTATTCTTCTGATCTATAAAAAAACATATTCAGTTTCCTTTAGATTTTTAGGTATACTATTCTTAAATGAATTTTGAATTATTTTGTCGATTTAATTTCATTCCGGACTTTAATTATCCATTCATACACTAATTTTAGACTAGAATGACGCATTTGGCCCCCTTCTAAAAATGTATGTTTTTTTTTATCTTCTAACACCTACGAATTCCACAGGCATTTTAAATTTCATTTGAATGATTTATTGATACACATGTAAAAAGGCTGAACTTGTGGCTTTAATCTATCTGGAATAACTGTCATGTTTTTGTTTCTAGATTCCACCGTATTATCCGTCAGGATAGGATCTGCACATGTCCCAAACTAAAAGGCTTCCTGAAGTACTAGTATACTTTTGCTAAACTTTTCTTATCTACAATTCTACACCTTTTTCATCCATTTATCGATTCTGTTGAATATGAATGAAAACACCATTTGGCCAATAACTATTTGTCATAATATTTGTTTGAAAAATAATCACGAGTTTTAATTTTATACACTGCTAAGCAGAAAAACACTACTGTGAAAAGAGAATTTTCGAGATTTGTTGTTTTTATGAGAACCGCTTTTGCACCTTTCATATCATATTAATTATATTTAGCATATTAGTTATTATAATTTTAATTTTTTTCCACTCACGTATGGAACTTTCACAACAACAAAACATTCTTGTTGCAGCATGATTTACGTTTTCTTTGCAAAGTGAAGGAATTTGCAGCACTATGTTCGTTTCGTTTGGTAAAACCCATATTTATTACTAAAATGAACACTTCATCAACTTTATTTTAACTAAAGCAAATGCGATTTACTGTAGCTTTCGATGTTCACTTCAAAATCACCGCTAAAAATTATTGGCGAAAGAGAAGACGTTTAATTCCGCTAATTCATTCGGGTTGGAAGTCTTGTTCTTACCCTAACTTATACCCACCTTTCTTGTAAGTCTAGATTAACATTCTTATGTACAACTGCAATGAATGTACCCCCAACACTGTTTACAGAATTATTTACTTCCTTAAAGCATTTCCCCCGTACACATATTATTCCCTTTATCGCTTGTCAATTCAACGTATCATTATACGAAAACCTCGGAAAATACTTCATATGAATGACTTCAAAATATAAGAGAAGAGCAAATGTACATTTAAGGTTTCTTCGTAAGAAAACGATCATTTTACGGAGAATATACCTAAAATTTTTTAGAAAAATGTACTTTGAGTGCACATTATAGGCCGATATGCGAAAGAACAGCGTTTTGATCACGAGAGCTAAAACTGTAGTAAGAATAAAGTTCTGTCCGGCGGCAGTGTCATGAAATGTATGTAAAAAAATTCTATATATTCAATACATGATGCATCATTGAAAATTCAAATAAATATTTCTTTCCAAAATAAGTGACGACCAAAAACCCTTTCCTCGACTTACCTTTTGATGCATTAATTTTCGTAAACTCAATCATTTACACATAAAAATATTCTTTTTGAGAAGTTACTTGACCAGCATATTATTTTTGTAAGACAGAATTAGAACAGTCGAATTATTATTATTTACCAATTCTACGTAATATATCATTTGCGGAAAGTTATTGCAAACTATTGACTTAAACAAACATAATATATTTCCCCAACAAACGAGAACTTATGTGAAAAATATAAATTAATCCATCAAAATTATTTTAAGCTAGTGGTATTTAAGGAAAATTAATAACAGCTCTATGTGTGTGTTAATAAAAAAAAGGAGTTCCAACACATGGCTTTTATAAATCCCCGTATTAATAACAGCTCTCTGTTATTAATACGAGGATAGTGAATAGTTTTCTTTTTCTGTTACCACGTTTTATCATTGATTGAGAAAGGGCTTACGAGCCGAACATCTGCAACTGGCCCAAAGCCAATGAAATTGGTTTAATATATCTTAAAATTTAAATTCAACTAATATAAATACTAAAAATATTTTATTATAAGAATCACGTCTTACTCCAACATTGAAAAACAATTTACAATCTCTTACCTTATCTTACAATCTTAAGATTTCTACTAATAAAATAAATTTATATTTATATTACACTTTTAGTTCAAAGGTCTTAAAATTTTCCAAGGAAAATAACTCTTCTGTATTCTGGAGACCTTAATGATTCAGTAGAAGATGAAAAGTTACTCAGTAATTCTTAAGTAAATTATATTTTCAATTATATTAACACTTAAGTAAAACAATAGTTTTATTGAAAATCAAACAATGAATATCTTTTATAATTTTATAATACTTCACTTAGTTTATTAAGTAGATCATTTGTAGTACATGAATTATTGTTTAAAATTTCATTAAAAGAGAAAGAATGGAAATTGTAGCAGTTGCATTTATTATTTTCTTCCGACCTCTTTTGTCTGTGAATAGCTAGTTCTTTTCTATATTTAGATCATTGTTTCGAAGTCTAATGAATAGGAGAAACAAATAATTTAAAAAATTCCTTCCTTTCTGTTCTTTTATGTCTTAGAATCAATGTGAAAAATAAATTATTAAATTCCCTTCAACGGAAGTAATTCTTCTGTTTCTCCTTTTTAAATGTATTTTGAGTATTTGGATGCATACATTCAAAATAATACACAAGCTCATTGAATCTATTTGAGATTATCTCTATTCAAACCACAAAATTGAAACTTCAATGATGGTATCTGTCAGTTTCAATTTAATTCTTAAATTATTCATTTATATACATTCTTTATATTTATAAATATTTAACCTTAAATACTTAAATATTCTTCTAATAGACAACTGGCCCCTTCCAGTTCTGCAAATTTGATCGAGATGTTTCAGTTGCGTTCACCTCATCTCACAGTACCTTCATACCTTGAGAAAAGAGTTATATGATAAGCATAGAAATACACTTGCTGCTGTTCGAGATTTTTTGCACAATAATGTACATTTAAGACATTCCATCAAAATAAATATTTAAATACCTGTAGAAGACATGTCTAATCGGCGGTAATCAAACGCAGAACTTGTTCATTCTGTCCATTTAAAAAATTTGAATATCGAAGTATGTATGCAACGACTGCAACATAGATATTTGTGGAGATCACACTTTTAACATTTGCCAAGAGTGTAAACACTATACATAATTTTACTCTCTCTCTCTCTCTCTGTACCTATCTATATTTTTGAATTAAAATATTCTAATACCTCTCTTAGGTTACGCTAATTTTTGTTTGAAATAAACTAATTATAAAAATATAATTAATTTTTAATTCGCAGTCTGAGAGAGTCTAATTGATTATCTACAGAGTTACAGTGACTTAAGGTTGGTTACCTATTGTTAAAATTGTATTAGGTAAAAAGTCAAGAGCTTTTGCAACTTTTCACATTTTGCTTCATAAAATGTTAATCAGTGGCAATCTTACTGGAATACTATACAGTTACCGTAATTCTGTGATATAAAACACATCTTAAATGTACATTAAAATCTTAGAAATAATTAAGTGGTATCAATAGCAATAAGTAACACATTCTAAGATTTTCTATAAAATTGTCTCTTTTGTACAAAATGCTCGGAGCAATATTCTTACAGAATCTTATTCTAACGAAAAGAAATGATGTTGTTTGTTGGAAAATAAACTGTCATGAAGAGTACCACAGCAAAAAATATTTTAATTCGCTTAATGCAATGCTTAAGTTTTATTTTCCCCAAAACATCCTATAAAACCAAAAAGGAAAAGACTTTCACTTTAACGATAATTCGAATTACTTATTTTCTTTAAGAAATTATATGCAGAAATTCTTCAGACAACAAAAAATAATGGAAATTAAAGAGAAAAAAAAATTGATTAAATAAATTCTTAGGGAAAAAATCCCAATGTCGCATGTTTCCAGCAGAACACAAAATGGCTTCAAAAGTAGTTTAGCGATATAAAAATACATTTCGCCATTAAGAAGATTCTGTTTTGGCATCCTTATGCATTATGGACTTAAGTCTTATGGTACAAAAGATTTAATGGTATGGGTTTTTGCATCCATGTAAGTACATATTGAGATTATCCTGTATCATTTCCTTAATTTACCATTAATACTAAGTGCAAGACTTCGAATTTAATCATAAGAGCACTCAAGCCGCAAAAAATACATACCACGCAGTCCATTTAAAAATACTTTGTTTATACAGTAAAGAATTAATTCGTAATAGGAGGATTATAGTTAGAGAAATACATATTGAATCTTAGAGATCTGGAATACATATAAAAAGGAAAAATGGGACGTAATTTAGTCTCAGAGATATTGTTTTATTAATTCCACGGAGACTTTGAAAAAATGTTTTATAACGATTTATAGTTAAAGAAGTATTATATATATAATGCAAGAGAAGATCTTGTTAATTTTAAATACAGCAGTTAGAGACTGGTCGGAATTTTTAAATTAATTCTAAACTTAATCCGAATACCTTATTAATTTTTATCGAGTATGAATTGAAAATACTTATTGTTTAATAATAAATGACTGTTGTCCAGAAATAAGTGTGTAGTAATTAATGTGAAGCATAAATATAAAAATATAATCCTGTTATCTTCTGATTTGAATTTGATCAGACAATTCGGAACTTTAAACAGAATGTCATTTTTTAAATAAAGTTTTAATTAAGTTAGCTCATTTTTTTATTTTAAAGAAATGAATTAATAAAATAAACTCATTTTATTTGAAAGAAGTGAATTAATTAAGTTGATTTCATGAATGAATTTAAAATATATATGCGTCAATTTACTTTTATTCATTCATATAAACATAAGTGAACTGAATTAAAAGCTGTGATTACATAGTCAGCTCAGAAAGAATATTTTCATTTTTCTAACTTATTATTGATGAAATAAATGTATTATAATTAATTTTTCATTGTCTTAAATTAGTCTTGTAATTATAATATTTTGAAGAAACTAGAGATGTTTATCAGCAATTTCAATAACTGAAAGTAACACAAATAATTTGGAAATAGCCTTGATTGTTGTATAAAATATTTCATATAAACTTTTCAAGACCGACATTTGAGTAATTTTGTTTTAATTTGGAAATTATGAAGCCAAATATATTTTAGGATTTAAAACAATAATTTATTAAAATTGTGTCTTTGTCTTAAAGCTATTTACATTATAAATCTACAATAAAATAATTTTTTCAATTTTCTCAATTAAGTATTGAATATTATACATTAAAAATTAAACTCATTTAAGTATTTAATATTATACATTAAAAATTAAACTCATTTAAGTATTTAATATTATACATTAAAATTAAACCCATTTAAGTATTTAATATTATACATTAAAAATTAATCTCAATTAAGTATTTAATATTATACATTAAAAAACTATTTCACCATTTTTTTTTAAAAAAAAATCCACTCCTTTTTCATATTATGTTATCCAAACATAATGTTTAAATTTTCAAAAATATCCTATGTAAAATAATAGCTAAAATATTCACGGAAATGCAGGATCCCTTTTCATATTTATTTTCATTGAATGCATTTAATTTCTATCGTATTATATATATATATACTCTAAAACAAAAAAAAACCCGACGCTCCAAGAAGGAGTCGCCCGGTTGTAATGAAATTTCGTATGCAAAGACATTTGAGCCGAACATGCAAATGATTAATATTTGGAGTCCAATGAATGAATAGCGTGAGCTACAGCGCATCGCTACTTCACACTCAGCAGGTGTGTCTAAGAAGCGATTCTCAATCTGATGGTCAAATTTTATGTTCCATCGCGATTTATCATACCTTTCAACGACTGAAAAAGTGCCTCTCCGCTGTATTTGAGCTCATTATTCGCAACTGTCAGAGTTTAAAAGAGGTGGTATCTTTGGATTGAAAGAGGCAGGTTGGACAAATCGGAGAATCACTCGTTATATGGGTTGAAGCGATGCCACTATTAGAAGATGCTGCCAAGAATTTGTGGACAATGGCTGATTTCAGCGTCATGATGGTAGTAGTCGACCTAGAAACACACCAGATCGAGAGAACAGAGTGATTGTCATATCAGCTGTCACAGCGCCTGATTCATCGTTATCAACCATGACACGTGCGACCCGCACACGAGTGTCCACCATGACCATTCAAAGACGGCTGATAGAGCAAAATCTACGTTCGTACCGACCGCTAAACCACCTACCACTCACGCCTGCACACTATCGAGCCAGATTACAGTGGTGCTGGGTTCTATCAGATTGGAATAATGCTGCCTGGAGACGTATAGCGTTTAGCAACGAATTCCGCTTCCAACTGTGTCCTGACGATCATCGAAGTTGTATCTGGAGATGCTCAGGGCAGCGTGCCGATCCTGCTTTCACTATTGCACGCTACACAAGCTCTCAACCAGGAGTTATGGTATATTGTGCCATTTCCCTTGATATCCGGATCCCTTTGGTCGTCATCAGAGGCACACATACAGCACAGCGGTATGTCGACGACATTCTAACACCTGTTTTGCTACCGTTCCTTTTGCGATACAACGGCCTTATTTTTGAGCAAGATAATGCCAGATGAAATAAGGCACGTGTTGCAATGAATTGTCTTATAGTTTGTCAAATACTTCCTTGGCCAACCAGATCTCTCTCCAATCGAGCATGTCTGGATATGATGGGAAGGAAATATGCATCTAGCAGGAAATGTTGATGACCTAACCCGACAATTGGAGCATATTTGGCGAGAAATACCGCAGGAGACCATCAGGGACCTTTATCACTCTATGCTACGTCGTGCGGCAACTTACATCCAGGCTAGAGGTGGTTCAACACCTTATTGAGCTTGTTAATTTGTAACTATGTAACTTTGAAAAAAAATCATTCAATTATTCTGAAATTTTAATCATTTTCAATTCTGTACATAATTTTCCTATCCGCTATTTTTTTTTATTTCTTTTTTTACATATCTTTCTTGTTGCGTCGTTTTTTCTTCTTTTTTTGGTTATATATATATATGTCATGAGAAATACAGACATTCATAACTCAATTAACTTCCCAACAGTTAAAAATTTCATACAAAAAACATCCTTTAACTTCTTAAATAATCTCATGAACATAAATAACAACACACTTACAAACATCTCAAACTATGACCCTGACCCGGCTATTAGAAGACCCAAAAATGTTTTACTCGATTCTTATTAAATTCACTTTAATTTCAAAATCTTTTAAAATAAAAATATTCCCATTCTGAATCACCCACCTCACACCGCCCCACACTAAGCCGACCAATCACAACTCTCATACAAACCAGGATATCTTCTCACTCTGAAAGCACACACTAACATATAAGCAGCAACCCCATTGGTCAACTGCTTTCACCCCCTCACCTTCACCTACCCTTTCTCCGAAAAGGGAAAAAAAAAGGTTAAATCCAATACTTTAAAAACTTTCTTTCACTTAATTTTTTCATCCTTTTAAATTTTAAATCACTCTGATAAATTAATTTTACACTATAAAGCCATCCAAAGTGTCTTTTATGCAATTCTGGGCTGGAAAAGGCCAAAATCAAGCATCCCAAAGTGCTCTGATATGGAGATTTAGAGTCGTTGGCTCGGGAGCTGCAGTAATGCCTGTCAACCTATATATATATATATATATATATATATATATTGATGTGTTTTCAAACTACATATCCCCCAACAAAAACAATAGCAATTTATGTAGCACTTTCCTCAACACATTTAACACATCATAGTGGTAAATATATATATTTAAGAATAATTAGCATTGAATGGGTTTATTTATTAACACAATTTTTTTTTTTAGATTTGGAACGAAAATATACGAAATAAGTTTAGTAATTAAAAGTTATTAATACTGTTAGTTGCATATAAGATTATAAATAAATAAACCAAAATATTTAAACTTATGTGATATAATTTATTCTCTGCTTGTGTATATATTTGTTACTATTTCACACATACTTTTGTTTATATGAGAATGATATACTTCTATTACCAATTTAAAAAAGGATTTATTTTAAAATTCCTTGCTGTATTTAGGACGGTTTTTAAAAATAATCTAATTATGAGATCTTCAACAGATTTTCACGTAACACTCATAAACTTATCATGCCCCATGTGTGTATTGTGTTATAACGGTTGAAACTCACTGCTGTACAACTAAAAAGTAGTCTGTAATGATTATAAAGCAAACAACTAATCCTTAGAAACTATTGTCATACTGAGCTATAATGTCTCTTTTATTGAACAAAAGAAAATAATGAAATATTTGACAAAATTTTTAAAAAAATAAAATGCGTATGGATGTTTCCTTGTAAGCGTCACAAACATAAAATAAGTTTATTTTGTACTATAAAATATTGAATAAACCTGCTAGTGGTATATCCTTCTTTTTCATTCATCCAAAAATATTAAAATTATGCTTAATATTGGCTTATGGTAAATATAGCAATGAAATTTCATCAACCAGTTTTTGTTTTTTGTTTTATTAAATATTTTCCAATACAAGCAATTTCAACGAACAAATATTTATTGATTAAAGTTTTCTCTTGTGCATTTTAAAGTATGTATTTAACTTTTTACTCACATAAGTTACGCATGGGTAAATGATTTGTGGAGAAAATGGATGCGTTTTTTTTCAATTTATATTTATTTATTTGTTACTGCAAGTTGCTCCCCTAAATATTCTGCATGAAATAGTTTAGTAAAAGCTCTCAAAAAGTGAATAAAAAGGGCAGAACGATAAAATCAGAAGAAAATATTACACTCTCGACTAATGAAACATTATTAGTATTAACAATGTGAGCCAATATATATGTATACATGAGGATAAAAATCCAATTATAAAACTTGTATAATTCTTTAGTTCTTATAGTTTTTTTTAACATATTCATCTGTTTAATGTGTTTTAAAAAACTAAGTCAGCTTCCTCTTTTACTAGAAGCAGCATTTTAATTTTATCTACACTGCTAGCTTCATGTATTACGCTCTCTAACCATCTTTTCCGGATTGCATGTAGGCTTAATGTCAGAAAAGTATAATGAATAAGAACCTAGTAGTTGTTGAAAATTCCGATTAATCATTATCTTATAAATAGTATTTAGAGTAGCAGATTGATTATAATTTTTCATACAATTGTTATTCATTACATTTGTTTTAGTGAAATCGTTTGCTATTTTATTACCAATCTATTTGCAAATATAATGAGTTGAAAATTGGCGAACATTGTATTTCAATAATTAAAATTCTGGCTTGTGTGTTGTATTACTTCCAGATTCGGCATCTTATAGTAGCGAATTATATCTACAGTTGTGGCATACCTTCAGTTATTTCTTTAAATTAATATTTATTCATAAAATCTGTAGAACTGGTATTAATTTAGAGCTATTCCAGCAACAACTGAAAACAGTTGATGTATGGCTCAATATATGTAGTATATTTTATTATTTGTAACAAAATTTTATATTGATAGTAATAATCAATTTGGATAAATTAAATTCAATCAGAGTTTAAGTCATACAGTCTATTTCAACCCTTTTTCAACAACCACATTAAATAACTTCGATATTTTGATTATAAATTAAGGATTTAGGAGTCGAATCCACACTAAACAAGTGGAAAATTTGCGGATTACCTTTGGTTCACTTAACCCTTTGATGGTTAGATGAATCAACAGTTTTTGCCTCATTATAATGCGCAGAAGTACAACCAAACTGTCGCTGAAAGTGGCAATCGTTTTTCTCGTGGTTACTCTGAAAATGTCAATCTTTCCTGACGATAATACAGATAACTCGCTCCCTTTTTAAAAAATACGTCATTGAAGAATTATTTCCAATATAATAATGTAATATTCACAACAACTATACCTACTACTTTTAAACAATACAATAAATGATAAATATTATAAATAATATTTTGCATATTATTAAATTAAAGTACCTAAATAATAAACCCATTTCGGAAACAATTTCCCGCCAAATCATACAAGGAAAATAACCAGATTGATAACAACTAGATTTGTAAGCTTTCCCTTACTATGAAAAAAATTTCACGGTATCCTTACTGACATTTGAATGGTATCAAACTAACTAAACTTTCCCAATAGAAATCGTTTGTAACTGAATCATTGATAGATAATGTACATGGGCGAATTCAGCTTATACGCGCTCATTGGGGAAAAATTTAGCTATAAATGTATAAAAAGCTCGGTTGCAATAATTTAGATCGAAATACTTTAGATGAGATAAACTGATCTGTCCGCATTATAGTGCGCTATTCGAATGCAAGCTAGGCTCGTTCATAACTATCAAAGGATTAACCCTTTCTTTGCCGGAGGGAGAAAAAAGAAGTGCTTCTCTGGGTCTGAGGCTTCTTAACGCGGAGTGTCACTCTGTGCCCAGACGATTTTAGATACTAAGTCTAATTCGTGAAAAAAAATTCTCTAAAATCAGCTATTCATTAAAATATTTTGGTATTTACATATCTTATTTAAAATGCATTAAACTTAATATATACAAAAGAAAAAAAGATTTAATCGAAAATTGAATGTTTTATACAGAAAATCACATAAAAAATCATACTTTTAAGAAAATTCAAAATATATTTACATATGTTACATAAATTTCATGGTGTAATGATGTACCATTACATGGAATATATAAATATAAAAGATGAATCTTATTTTGCTGCATGGTATATTTATTAAAAAAAAAATCAATGCATAGTCCAACGTCATATGTCTTACACACATATTCTGACTGCAAGATTTTGGACAAAGGGCACATCTTAGTCCTTTTTTTTACTTTAATGTCTATGTACAGATTTGGATTATTTTCGCTAACACTACTGTCAAATTCATTCATTATTTAGCAAATATCAATATCAGATAAATACTTTCTTTTCGTCATGACTGTCGCTACAAATAAAAACCGACTGAATGAAATAAACAGCTGAGAGCATCTGCTACACAAAGCCCTAACTCCCATAAAGGGCCATAAATTATCCTTCGAACTTCTAAGAAGCAAGAAGAAAGAAATAAGTAAACTGAAAGCAAGTGCACGCTTTAAATCATGTCATTACATATAAAGAACCGCGCCGCAATATGTGCTTTTAACAATAACCCCCTCCCCCCCTCCTCCTGATACCCAGAAGTGAAATCCAAGCCCATATAACCAAGGTCAACATTCCAAATAACCTATGTATATAGATTTCGTGGTAATGTAACACCATCTAGTAATATTAAAACAATCAAATAAAACATTCTCTTTAAACATATCGTAATTGATACGCTGGTCTGCAGAAGGCATTTCGGAGCGTATCTATTGTGATACGCTGGGCACAGGAGAGCCACCGCGAGCGTATCAAATGTGATACGCTGGTAGTGAACGGGTTAAGTAAATTAGTTAAGGAATTTAAATTGAATGAGCAAGGAAATTTAATCATGGAATAAGTTATTAAGAATTTTAGGGTTTCTGATTTGATTCATTTAAATAAATTAAACAAATATCCAAATACTGAAGAGGTCGCAAATGAGATTCAGGAAGAAATTAGATAAGATATATTTTTAACTCTAAAAACCTCTTAATTTTAATTACAACTTTCATCTTGCAAAGGATATCAAAAACGAGCTTTTCAATGAAAGAAACAGAATATACTTAAATACAAAGGGTGTCTAGAAAGCCTCTGACGCTCAAAGGTAATTTTTTCCAGCAAATGTCAGTTTTCATTTGGCTGTTGAAAAGAGTGACTCAACTCCGACTTCCTCCAGCGCTGAATAAAAGTGAGTAAATCCTGTTTCATTTAGAAACGCACCATTTTAAATTTTTGATGAAATTAAAACTGTTTACGGGGATACTTTCATGAACCGTACTAATGCTTTCGCATGGAGTCGTTAATGTAAGGATTGAAAAAAAAATCAAGAACGTATTTTTAACCTGAAAAATCATGACCTCTGACTTTTGATGCACATAGATTCTCATCATTAATATTTTGTCCTGGTGGAAGCAATTAATGCTGAGAGATACTAAGAAATCTTAAAAAATTACTAAGCGTAATACAGAGGAAAAGAGGGGGAATATAACTCTAGAAGTTTTGAGGGCACATATGATAGATTTGGACACCAAAATATTCAGAAAAAACATTTGACTATAGCATGTATTTTTAAGAAAAAATCAACCTTTTTGAAATTTAAGGATCCTGAAACTCCTTCATATTTGAATTACTTTAAGTCATGGCTGTGTGTAAAGGAATAAATGCTCTGATTCTCTAAACCTCTCGCTCACCTGAACCTCATATAAGGCTCCTACAATAATTGAAAGAAACAGTGATTTAAAATCCCTTTTCTCTCATTATTTTTCCCTAGAGTGACACATTGTATCTATTTAAGCCTCAAATTGTTTTAGTATATCATAATAGATGGCAACCCCAGTCTTGAAAAATTAAAGTCCTTAATTTTGTTTGTGAGTGCGAAAGAAGTGAATGCAGAAATAACCTCACTTATTTGTTACTGTAATATACTTCCAAATGAGAGAAGTAAAATTTTTCCTTGCTATAAGACATGCATGTACCATACCCATTAAAACTGTTTACTTCTGAAAAACAAATTTCTTATCTTTTAGAAACTATAGTACTAGGCTTAAAGTAACAAGTGGTTGCAAAGGACAACTTCATCAAAAATATAAAACTAAACAAATTTTAACAAAGTTCTATAAAAATATTTTTGCTTCATCATTTTTAATATAAAATGAATAAATAGGAAAAAATAATGATCTTGCAAAAAATATACATCTATTTTTAGGAACTCAGAAATCCGATGTATCTGGAAAAATGCTTACTGATTATTTCTTTAAAATGCTGCCAGATACTTTTTAGAAGAAAATAGTGTGACTCACTCATGTATTCAACATTAAAAGGGTAAGAAAACTTTGCCTTTACTCTTCAAGAACTGAAGGTATCTTAGGAACATATTTTGTTATGGCATACCTTCATTATTCAAGATTAAAATTTTACTGGGCACCTAAACAGGGCATGAGACTAAGCATAATTTCTAAATATATAATGTAAAATCGCTTCTGTGAAATAAGGAAATACCTTCATTTTCTTTCAAGCTATACATCTCTTGACAATAAAGATAAGCTGAGTAAAATCAGACCAATATTATATCACTTTTCTAGAGCATTTGCTGACAACGGTGACCCGGAAGAATTTTTGTCAGTGGATGAAATGATGATTTCGTTCAAAGGTCAAATACCGAACAATACATAAGAAGTAAACCCTATACATGGGGAATAAACTCCTGGGAATTAACTGGAATTTCTGGCTATGTTTATGCCTCTGAAATTTATCTAGGTGCAAATGCTGATTCTCAGGAGTTTTGTAAAAAATTTAGAGCAGTTTTAAGTGTTGTATTCAGGCTTTGTAAAGTTATAATGAATAAATCTCACAAAGTATTATTCGACAATTTATACACAATTCCTCTTTTGATGAAATTTGTTGATTGGAAATTTTTTTTCAACAGGAACAATACCTACAAATAGGTTACAAGAAGTTACAAATAAATTAAAATCTTCCAAAGAAATTAAACGTTATCCAAGAGGCACATTTTAAATTACCGCAAGTAAAGAAAACATAACAATAACAAGCTGGTCCGACAATTCAGCTGTTCATGTAGCCTCAACATTTCTTGGAGCAAGTTCTGTAGGATTGGTGAATCGTTTGAGCAGACAAGAAAAACATGTTATCGAAAACCTTCGTTCATCAAAATGTATAATAAAAATATAGGTGACGTAGATCTCATCGATACATTATTAGGTCTGAATATACATGAACTATGATATAAACGGTGGTACTTCCGAATTTTTCATTATATCCTAAATAGTTACATCATAAATTATTGGATCTTATGGAAATTAGATCCTGAAAATGAATCTGGGGATTTATTAGAATTTAAATAATCTACTGCTATTTCATTTATTTATAAAAGTAGTTCGACTCAGAGCAAAAAGAAGGGCAGGCCAAGTACACTGGGGGAACCACCAATAAAGAAATACTTAAGAGTGCAAGCTCCTGCTGAATTGAGAAAAGATGGTGGTGAGCATATCTAGCTAAACTTGAAAAGAAATATGCTGCAAAGTGCCACTTATCCGTCTGTCCCAGGAAAACTGGATACGTATGTGCTCGATGTAAGGAAGCATTATGTTCTGTGTAATTCCAGGCTTTTCACACAAGATAATTTTTCTAATATATTTGTAATTTAATTGCATTAAGTAATAATTGCTAAAATATTCTTTAGAACATTAAAGCAAATATAAAAATTACGTTATATTAGTCACCTGTCTGGGTTTTTTTTTTTTTTTTTATAAATAAGCATATTAGCAACCTTTAAAATTTACCAACCTCATATGAGGCTCCTCAAATTTCCCTTAATGGGATCAAGCTGAACAAATAATTTTTTACAGAAATTAAAACAAGAATTTAAGTATATTAATTTATAGAATGATTTTTTCTGTGCTTTTTCCATAATTCGTAAATGAGAGGGCGAAATAAAGAAAAATTTTACTTTTAGTTGATTATCTCCTGAAGTATTCGACAGATTATAATGAAATTAGGTAAATACCTAGGTTTATATAGTATAAAAATACCAAACAACAGTTCAAGTCCACATTCAGGATCATGTGTGTAGCTAAGTAATGTAGGAGAGTCTAAAAAAGGATTTATGAAACGGAACCCTCTCCCCTGAATTTACATTATTATTTAAAATTAAGAATTCTGAGTTTGACATATTACTGATTACTTAACTAGTCCAAAATAAGTGACAGAACAATGCCTGTCAAACAAAAAGACTATCATTTGGTGAACTCATTCATTTATGGAATGATCAAGATTAAATTAATAACTTCACACTTGTACATACTAGGAGAAGGAAGACAGTTGTTTCCCAATCGTAGAAGTAATTCTTGTATTCGCAATTCGTGTGCATAAAACTCAGATGAAATAAATGTTAAATGTCTGTGTGAATGTGAAAGTGAGAATGTGGAATGTGCCAAAATATCAAGGTGAACTTCTAATTTATGTGTGACGCCAGAAAGTTTGGAGTGCAACCACAAAGAGGGAGAAACCACTTTTTCCTCCTGAAATTATGATTCACGTTTCAGAAGATTAAATTTTCAAAGACCCTCAACGGGTCTTTCATGAGTTGAATAAAAAAGTCCAAAAGAGACTATTCCAAATTAAAAACACTTTCTTTCATGATACGAGGGTAGTACTTATCAGTTACTAAATCGAACAAAAAAACTGATTTATAAGTAGTATGTTCCCCTCTCAAACGCTTACACAGCTTTCATATATTGAGTTCATATTGGAAATACGGCAGTTTAAGGATCCTTAGGGTAGTTAATCCTACTGCTCAAGCAATGCTGTGTATCGAATACTCAATATTTCTGGGAAGGGGGAGACGAGTTGAATTTGCTCTCATAAAAAATTCCTAAATATGCTTGCTTTATGTGGGAAAATCTGAATATTTGGTTGTTCAGTCCATCTTGCGAATACTCTCACTTTTTTCATGTTGGTAGACCAGAAGAGCCCTATGAAAGCGAGAATCATCACCCAGAAAAATGAAATCAAAGCCGTCTCTAAAACGCGAACATGGGGCTCCAAGATTTCATTCCTTACCTTCCATCAATCACACTATATTCAAGTAAATACACTAATTCTCTTAATTTTAAGCACTAGAAAAGAAAATGGAAAACAATGGAACGAAAGGAAGGCTATATGTTAACAGATATCATTTCTTTCCGACAGGGAGCATAATGCGAGAGACTAGCGAATTGTTTCCTGTAACCATCAAAAGTTTTACTCCTTTCATTATTTAGCGACACTCTGTTGAATAATTTCTCATTTAAAAGACTGTTGGTTTAGTTCCTATCTAATCTTCTATGGAAACAAAGAAAAATAAAAGTATTCCTTTGATGAAAGAGCCGGTTTTCTGTTTAATGTTGAATTTCATTGCTAACAGCGAGTCAGACGGATTTTTAAGCTTCTAACAAGAATTTTACATTATATGATATGTGTACTTGTTTGTATGTACGTGTGTGTATGAAGTTGTGACTAAAATACATGTATTTTGAAGCAACATCGTAGTAGATTAAAATAAATGTCTTAAAAAGTTATCATATAAAGAACATAATACCTAGCAAAAATATAAGAGAAAATATAACGTCTTCTAATTTCAAAAAATCATATAACACTTAATATCATTTTTTTAAAACTACATAGCCTGAAATTAAAAGCTCCCATATGAAATAAATAAACATAAATGTATTATATGTATTTATAAAATTTATTTGTATATTAATAAATAAATTATTTGTATATTAATATTATTTATTCTTCAATAACGTAATAAAAATGTAAAATAGGAAAAATACTTCCTTAAGATAAGAAATAGACATCTGTAAAGACATCATGTTTATGTAATAAAATATGCTTGTAAATACTAGTAGTGCATATAAAAATAATTTATGTAAATATTAATCACACATAAGGTAAAACAAGAAGAATAAATTCTCCTTAAGCAGAACAAAATGGAAGGAATAAAGATAAATGCATTAAATTTAGTTACAAAATTTATTTCTATATCAGTAATTATAAGAATAATTCATGTATATGCATAAATTTCACATAAAAATTCAATAAGAAAAATAACCTTTCCCTACATAGGTTAAGACATAATACTCTTTTTTAAAAAAATATTACATCATACATGAGAAA
The DNA here is from genome assembly GCA_019974015.1 of Nephila pilipes. Taxonomy (NCBI): domain Eukaryota; kingdom Metazoa; phylum Arthropoda; class Arachnida; order Araneae; family Nephilidae; genus Nephila; species Nephila pilipes. The sequence goes on along the minus strand of BMAW01115499.1, from coordinate 1,678,307 downwards.
ACTCTAAATGTAATTTTAAAAAATAAATGCATTTTAGAAGTATTTATAAAACCTATTTACATAAAAGTGAAAAAAAAATATTCATAAGTTTAATAGAACGTAAAAAAAGAAACATTAATCATTTATCTTGTAACGGATGATGGACGAGACAGTATCATAAAGATTTAATTACTTCTAAGAAATAACGGAAGTGCCTGAATGCATTTATTATGCATATTAATTGATCCTTATGTATATAATATCGTATATTATAAATATTAATAATAATTTGTTTTGCTTCAGGAAGCTGTAGATTGAAATAATCCCTATTATTGTAAAATTTTAATTAATATTCAAGGGGGCATCGTAAAGTTTTAATTATAACTAAAAATAATCGAAAAGAAACTTGATTTTTCTTTTCTTTTCTTAAGAATTCTATAAATAGTCATCATCCAGAGTTATACATTTCTCACATTATTTTTTGAACTTTTGATGGCCATCACTGCAGACCTCAGCAGATTGAACCCTGTCTTCTGTTCAATGCTAGTTAATTCAATCTACGGTTTCTTGAAACCAAACAAATCCACATGAATAACTGTAATTTACAACATTATGTATGTAAGGATCAATTAATATGCAGAATAAATTTTGTCAAGACATCTAAGTTACTTCTTAGTAATAATTAAAACTGTATGGTAGCACCTGCATAACCTTACATCAAAATTTATTGAGAAAAGCATAATATATATATATATATTCCCTTTTTCATTTTTATACGAATGTTTAGTTCCATATTCCAAAAATTGATTTTATTAAATCATAGGTAGGTAGTTTTCAAACAACAAATGTATCCTTAATGAGAGATATATCTCAGGTATATCAGACAGGGTTTTGTATCTCAGAACTGTACTCTTCAGTTAATCTATTGCATTTATGGAAAAAATTATCTATTAAAAGCATATTCTCGGATTTGATATGAACCAAATCTAGTGGAAAAAATTATTCATTAAAAGTAATTAATCTAGAGCAGAAAACCAGAAATTTATTATTTATGAAATGATTTTAATTATATTTGTAACATATCATTTTTTCCAAACACGAGTATGTTAATAAATGATGTTTAAAAGTAAAAAAAAATTAATTACAAGTCATTTTTTTTTAAAAAAAATCCATTATAAACCTTTTTAAGACGCTTTCGGTCAATATTAAGTCAATTAATTATGTTCCGTATTAATTACATTAATTTATTTATTGAGTGCTTTTAAAAAAGTAATGAAGAAAAAATCTCTGAACGAAATAAAAATTAATTAAATTGGATTTTACTTAAGTCGTTGTACTGATCTTCAGATTTTGTTTATATTCAAAGGAAATGTACATAGGTTTACATTTATATTAATATTTGTATGGCTTTAAAATACATACTTCTCTAGGAATAAAGGAATTTATTTCAGTAACTTTAAAATCAATACTAGATAGTAGTACTCTGTTAGATTGATTGATTCGCTAGAAATAAAACCAGGGCTATTGGCAACGGACCTCAAAGAATTTTGAGCATTGGTCAAGTGACGAAGATGAGACTTGAAATGACATCTCCTTGCGTCCATAGCACACCATTGAGAGGATTTAATTTCATCATGTAATTAGTCAATTAAATAGTCAGACAGTGAAATTCTTTATACGTTTTTATTTCTGTCTAGGATTAATCCTGTGATCAAATTCGTAATTAGTTATTCATGAAAATATTTTATTTATCCTATGTAAACATATATAGGATATGCATTTTTCAGAAAAAAAATTTTGCTTACAAACAAATGAATATATTTAAAATTTTAACGTTTTTCAAAATTTTATAAACTCCTACTATACTTCTACAAATGTAAATATTTTTTTAAAAAAGTTTTTCTTAATTTCTTACAATTATTTTTTACATTTCTGTGCATGAGCTTTAGATTTACTAAAATTATTTATCGTTTTACAAATGTTTTCTGTCAGACTGTACAATAAGCAATAAAAAAATTAGCTATCCCAAATTTAGGGCATTTATTTTTCTAAAAATTGCTATTTATCTAAATTCTTACTAAATATACATAATTTGTATGCTATTAGTAGAAGAGTAACAAAGTATGCTATTAGTAGAAGAGATAGAATTATATTATTAATGTATTTTCAACATTTTAATTTAGCTTTTCTTAAATTAACTTAACCTTCGATGCAACTTAGTGACCAACAGCAACAAATATTGTAATTGTGAACTCAATGAAGTAGTGAAAATGAAAAGCTTAGCATGTTAAGTACATAAGATTCTTGAAAAAAAAGTTAGAAAATAGTAGTTTAAAATTTTGAATGTCCATTAAATTTTTTTGTTTGGCAAATTGATCAAAAAAATTTTAATAATTTGCTAAATAATATAGCTAGAGATATAAAAATTTATTTATGTACTTAGAAAAATCATAGATCTAAATAAGGCAATAAAACATTTTTCAAAATTTTGGTGATTTTTTAGGGCGTTGTTCTTGATACAAAGTATGCTATTGGTAGAAGAGATAGAATTATATTATTAATGTATTTTCAGCATTTTAATTCAGCTTTTCTTAAATTAACTTAACCTTCGATGCAATTTAGTGACTAACAGCAACATTGTAATTGTGAACTCAATGAAGTAGTGAAATGGAAACAAGAATTTGTGGGCACTCCTTTCTCTAAATACAACACATCGCAGATTGACTTTGATATCAAGTACCATTTAATGCACATAAGTCATATTACTCCATTGGAATCGTAACTTGTATTCGTAGCCGAACATGAAGACCATGGCCATGGCCACTGTTGCTTGGTATCAGCAAAGAAAATTTAAGCAACGTTTTCATTCTTACCACAATAACATATATTAAAACAAATTTAATATTATTCCTACAATAATATTATATTTGGAGAGAAAAATAAATACAGAGAAATAAATTTAAAATTTAAATCATTTTCCACATGTATAGATTTGTAATAAATACTGTTTTCATTGTTCATATCACATTTTATAATTTAATACATGGTATTTTCCTTAATGGCTCATTTATATGCTATTTTGTTTCTTTATTCCACTTATTTATGCTTTACTAATTCAATTAAGGATTTGTTCATACTGAAAGTATTTCTTTCATAAACTTTCTTTGTCTTATTTATCTATTGATATAATATAAACCTTAATATTTATAGAAAATATATTGCATGAAGATATAGTACGTAATTATTGAATAATTGAATAATATATATATTATCCTTCAACCTATATCAAAATTTGAATGCGTAAATTTGGATTTTTGGCATTGGGATATAAAAATTTATTTCTTCAATTAAACTTACAAATCTTGAAAGAATTTTGTCATTACCAAACCAACATATTTCAATATGCGGAATGAGATCGTGTTCTTCAGTATTTTATAATATGGCTTTCATAAGGCAATGTAACCAAGTGGCTCTTCTCGAATGAAGTTCGTTGTTTTTGATACTATAATTATTACAAATCCAAAGACCAATATTCTATCGTTCAAAACTGGTAGTTGATTAGTGATACGACGCATAAAGTTAGAAAATAATTTATTTTTTTACAATAGGTAGTAAATTCTTAAGTGTTACAACCATTGCTAGCCCCATTAGTGATTATCGGAGACAGCTTGAATATAGACAAATCGATCGACTTTGCATATGCTGCAAATATGTTGCAAATAACCCCTCCCCTCCGTTCATTCTTTCACGGATAATTTTCAAAATGATTCGTCTGGTTTCGAAATTTCATATTTTCAAAAAAAGCGAGATTCAGAGAATGGTAATTTAGAAATACAAAAGAAAACCGTGGAAGTTTTATATTCTGAACAATAGATGACCCTTGTGAGTTCATCGTGAAGCTATTCACGAAAGCTATTTTAAAAGCTTTCACAGAGCTACCTAGCAGTTAGATCGGTCGTAATCGACCAGATGACTTGATGTTACATACCTGACCACTTAATTCACCTGATAAGGCCCCATACGAATTTTTTTCTTCGGGGAGTTTGCTCTGGATAAAGTATCTGCGCTACTATTTTCACAAATATATGTAAACTTAAGCAACGGACTTCTGCTGCTTTACCATCAATTACCACTGACACTTTACAAGGAGGTTGGTAGGAATTTACGTACCGAATTGACATTATATGTGTAACTAACTATAGGAAGTATTATTAAACACTTGTAAAAGAAACTTTATATTTTCTCTTTGAATTATTGTATTATTAATCGTTCTATGTTATTTATTTTTGAAAATATGGAATTTGAAATTGGATGAATCATTTTGAATAACCCTGTATTTTGTGTTAATTTCCTTTTATAGTACAATTTCTAAATATCATTCTTAGCATAACTGTAGAATGCACAATGCGTGTTATATCTAAGACTTACGAATTACAGCGAGAAACAATCCCATATTACCAAATAACACTTAACTGTCTTTTAAAATGGTATACATTCTTCTTGTGATAGTGTTATTTAACTACTATATTTCTTATATTGCTGACATAATCTCACATTTATTAGAAAATTCCCAAATAAGCAATCGGCAGCAGCTAAAAAGACTCATTTTCCCAATTCAGAATCATTAATAAGATTTTTCTTCTTTGTGAGCTTGAGAGAAAAAACTGTAGTTTTAATTTTTTAATAGAGGCGTAACGATAACTGAAAGTTTTGCAACAAGTTTGAATTTAGTTCATTTATTTCCTTTTTTCTTACATCAAATTTTAGGGGATGGGCTGCAGTCAAAAATGATAGGAATTGCCCGAGTGTGACTCTAAACGCTGTATTTTTTTGCATTGTAACGTTATTGCAACATACAAAAAAACACACACTTTTCTTTAAATGCAGCGAAATTACATCAATTTTCCCAATTAGTATTAAAATTATAGGTTCGTTGTATTTTACTGAAGCCATTCATTTTGTGATTAAAATATCAAAGGATACACAAAAACAACAAAGTAGAAGAAACCAATGAAGTTGGTAACATGAACATTAAAGAAATGAGTATACAACTAGTAATTTAACATGATGTTTGAAAGAATATGATGTTCAAATGAAAGCCCTGTGAATGAACTGTCCAATTACACATTTCTTAGCAATGTTACTATCGCTTGAAAATTTTCATATTGCTATTCCATAGTTTTTGCATTTTAGTGTATGTGCTATTGAATATATATGCTTTCTATTTATTTCCTTTGAATATAAGCGATAGCTGGTTTAATTTATTTTGAGTTTTTAACATACAAATTAACTTTAGTAACTATTTTAGAATTTATTAGAATTGTAATTATTAAATAAAAATATATCCTAGTGATTTCTAATACGCTCTTGTAAATACTATATATTAAATTCAACAGAAGAATGTAAAAGAAGAGCTAAAGGGGGAGAACAGGCTTTCGTGATGACTGTTTCAAAGGTAATTTTCAGGTTAATAACTCGTAGACTAAAATATCTAAAGGAAAAATTCTTAATTCTGCGATTTACAAAGCAATGCTAGCAACACACCTGAACAGAAATACAATAGTTATTGTTTTTTGCTTGTTTGTTTGTTTGTTTTGCTTTATCTTAATTATCAAATTTTTTTCTTTTAATCCGTTTTTTATAAGAATTCCAGTAAAAGATGTATCTTCAGAGATATTGGAATTAATGCACGTTATACCCTTAAAATCAGAATCCTATGAGTAATAAGTAAAAATTAAGTTTTATATTCATTAAGTAAAAAAAAATATGTATACTATATTTCAAGAAAAATGTAAACAATTATAAATTTTTAAGATTGAATACTTATTACTCACCATTTCTAAGCATTCAATCCCATCGGCGCATCATACAAGCATGCACATACACTTTATATAAATATCACTTCATTTCACACATAGTTAAGTGGTTTTTAAATAGTGATTACGCTTTTAGTTTTGTTTATTAGTATAAATCACTCGTTTCTTCGAGAGAAAAAATTCTTAGTTATGCAGGAGTAATTAGATATGTAAGTATATACCTCACTTCAACAGATTTGGATCAGTAGTTGCAAGAGAGAGAGAGAGAGAGAGAGCAATTTAACATTTAAAAAAAAACATCAATATTTATTTGTCATTCAATTTAACGTTGTGTATAATATATCACTTTTCCAAATAGAACAATTATAAATATATTTCAAATATTTACAAAAATTAATAACTAATGGATGACTAAAAGGTTCAACTCTTATCATATAGTTGTCAAACTAATATGGGATACAATAACATGTTCATATCTACAAGTAGACATGGACGCAAGCAAGATTCGAGAATCCAAAAAACTGTCACAGAGATCTTTGGCTTGTTGCATAGTGAAAATCATGAATCGACTGTTGCGAGATATCTTCTACTCATCCAGCATGAACTCGGCAAATTCCGGCCGTCAACGGAAGGAAAGGAATACAGACAGACCCAAGAGGAAAATCACGTTTTATATTTGGAGAAGGATAGTAGACGAATCAACAAGACAAATACTCCTTTTCGTCTTCTGCTGTGTTCTGATAGCTGCAAGGTTATAAATACTAATACTACAGGTGCGCACTAGAATACTTGATATTTGCATCATCTGCGCATGTAGAAATTAGTTGCTCTTAAATGCCGTCTCATGGCAAGGTGAGAAGTTTCAAGTGGTTCGTTTCACCTCATAGCAAGGGGAGAAGAAGCAAGTTGTTAACCTTTAGAGGCCGGGCGGTCGCGTTCGCGACCAAAAGGAACAGTATCTTAAAGGACGGGGTTGGTCGTGAAATCGACCAAAGAGTTCCTTCCCCTCGTAACAGCTTTCGAAACGCTGTAGAGCTCGTAAATGCCAATCACTTTACCACCCCTCTTTGTATTCGGAGGTTTTAGAGATAGACCGCCTTTGTACACGCTTCTCGAATAATCCCTTTTTTCCTCCCTTTTTGTGATTTTGAATTGCAATATTTTACTTTAACTTGAAGTATTTTGTAACAGAAATAATTTCGAACATTTTTTTAAATATATCACAGACTAAGAACTTCACTTTACTTGAAATAAAATGATTTATTTTTCTCAATTTGATATTTTCTTATTATTTTGAGCAAATTTTTTACGTGTATAAAAATATGGCGTAATCTATGAAAATATTATTAACAGTACAAAATGTGTGAATTGATATGCTCAATTTTTCACATAAAATTTAAATAAAAAATTTTAATTTCTCTTAAGCAAACAGTTTGTATTATTTCTATTTTTTTGTGCTAAATATTATACCTAAAATAAGATTTTTTTTTACTTTAAGAATAAATAATTAATGAATTATTTTATATCGTACACATCTCATTATTTGGAAATAATTTTTTTATCTTCTGATTTATATTAATCTTTTTATATTATTGTTCGAGTTAGTAGTTTTAGAAGAAATGTATGTTGTATAAAAATGTTATCGTGGAAAATTTTATGAATTTAAGAGATATTTTTAACATAAAGCAATTTCTTTTACTTTGATTGCATGAAATAGGATAATTTCATATTTGCATAATGCAAAAGAAAACAGATATTACCAGCACAGATAAAAACCATACTTAAAAGTTGTTCAGCTTATTATTTCTATTATCAATTAAGACTGTAAAACTACTTAAAAATTTATTTGTAATCTATAATGCAATTTGCGGACAATTTACACATAAGTAAGTATCCACAATTTGTTTTAACATTACAGAAACTTACTGAAATTATTAACTGATATTAGAATTATAGAATGACAATTTTAATGATTTCATATAAACATATTATGTTCAATTACATTGCGCAAATTTATGAGCTTTAATTATTACATTGACTATTGGTGTCTTTTTACAAACCTGAGCTGAGCAATTTTGTAAAATTATAAGAAAATAATTTTTTCACTATATATGGATACACATAAAATATGCATTCCAGAAAGAAAGAAAAAACTTCATCTTTAAATAAATAATTAATTAAATTTTTTACTATTTTCAAGATATTATAATGTTTTAAAATTTTCACCACAGTGAATTTTAATATTTTTAAGTTACCTTTTTCTTAATTTCTTAGAATCATTTTTCACAATTCTATTTATGGATTTGGTTCTAATACTATCATTTACATTTTTGCAATTATTTTTTTTCTATCAGTTGCTACGAAAAACAGTAAAAAGCATTGTTACATCTAATTTTGAAGGTTGTTTTTAAAAAAGAACTATTTATCAAAATCCTTATTGCATGCGTAGAATAAATTCGATATCTTATATTTTTTTATAAAAAAGACTTGGAATTGTAAATGCATGGTGTCGTGAAAGAGATAAAAAGAATAAAAAAATTTTAAAGGTCAATGAAATAAAATGGCGCATTCTATGAAAGAAAAGTAAAATAATACGCTGGAACTATGAAAGTTTGTACATATATTTTAAAAGTTCTATATTTAAAATAAGGGTATATAATTTTTTTTACATGCTCTCATTTTAGGGAACTGTTTTCCCATAAGTTAGCATGAATAAGTAATTCAAAAATGGTAGAAATATATTTTGAAATAGAATTCAACTCATCCTTGTTCGATAATTTCTTTTCATTATAGCGGTGGGAAATAAAATTTTTATCAAAAGTTTTAATTACAAACACAAAACACTGTAACCACACACTCAAGAAAAAAAAAAAGAATATTTTGAGTTATACTCTAATAACAGTATTCGAAAAAGGAAAATAATTTTTTTTTGTAACAAAATTAAAACATGTACCGAATAAAGTGAGTGTTATAAAATACAATGCTCCGTTGAATGAGTGCTGAAATTATTAGAATTGTTAAAAATTAGTTTAAAAAAAAAACTGCACAAAACATGACCTATTATGCAGTAGTTGATTTGTACCAATGATTCTAAAAAAAGGACGAATACAGTTAGTTTTTCGAACCATGTATTTTCCTTATTTGCATTCATTTATGAATGCAATTATTTTTTATTGATGATCCATTCATTCATATGCAAATGTAAAAACTTGTGGAGATAAATTGGAGGAAAAAAAAAAAAAATAGAACAGAAACTAGCAATACCTACATTTCCCCCTTGTTTTTCTCTTCAAAAATCTTTAAAAAACAAGTTTCTGTAAGTTGAATTGAATTTTTAATCTCAAGCAAAATACAATATTATATAATACAATTGCAATGCACTTTCATTGATTATTTTAATTCTAAAATTCTGCCTAATGAGTTGTATTTCTTGACTTTATCATAACTAGAGAAGGTTCTTTGAAATAAAACATTCTACTTCTTTTTTCAAAGTAAAATTTTGAAACGTAAAAACTATATATTATCCTACTTGGTTGTTAGAAAACTGCTGTGGAAAAATTCGCTTTTCCTTTTTTTCCCCCTTCTAACACTGGATAGTTGAAACTCATACCACAGATAAAGTGTCAATAAATCTTTAGTGTCCAGCCATTCTAAGCCTGTCTATCTGGATCTTTAAATCTTTGAATGCACAATGAAGTGCATTCAAAGCTAGGTTAGGATTAGCTTCAAAAGTGTCGACTGCTATCTTAAACCTTATACATGAAAGGGAAACGAGATAATTGGTTTCTGGGGCACTATTCTTTCGCATTCATTCATTCTCGACTTCAAATGTTTATAATTCATTCCCGATTTTATTGACGTTATATGTGTCGGCGATTCCTTTCTTACAAAGTTGCCGTGAATGTCCGGCTTATACGTCTAATAAACCTTAAGTTTTTAAATATATGTTTGGACAATTTTTTTTTGAAAGCGTTTTTCACTAGCCTCTTGCAAGAAAAGCTTTTTTAATTTGATTAAAAACTGTCTTTGGTCAACAACGAATCTAGTAAAATTTTTCGGCAAACATTTTCATTAAAAATGTAGCAGCTAAAAAGATTGATTTTGTTGAAGCCATAAAAAATTTCAGAATTCAAAGCTAGCTTGAAAACAATTTTTTGCTTTGTTCGAGAATGAAAAGATAAAAACATTTTTTAAAATATCAAACATGGCAGAAATTGTTTTTACTTTTTCTTTAATCTTAAACATTTTTGTTTCCAGGTCACTATACCTATTTATTTTATGAAATAAATGATGGCTTTTTTATAGAAATAATTATAATAAGGGGACTTTAAGAAGGTTTCCTCCCCGATCCCCAATAGTTTTAGCTTCTCATCTAACAGTATTACACTTTGTAATAAAAGAAATGTTACCCTAAGAACTGAACTGAATTGAATTATTTTCTTTCTTTATTTATTTTGATTATTACTATTTTCACTTATTATCACTCAAAATCTGAGTATTACTCTTTTAATTTTTGGTGCATTAGATTGAAAAATATTCCTTAAATTCTAAGAGTAATACTCAGATTTGTGAGTATTACTCTTACTGTTCATACATAGAGTATTACTCTCTTTCATACATAATTTCAGTAACATGCTAATGTTATTGAAACTATACATGAAAAATAAGCAATTAAGCTCATCACGAATAACGTTTTATATAGAAAAAATATATTTATAAAATATTTCATTTATTTTTTGAGGAAAAAAATGCAAGATTTTTCTTAAGAATAATATACATATTTTATTAATTATAATTCGGTAAGAAACAATTTCTAATGTCTCAGTAATATAACTGTCAAAAAGCACAACTGATTTTTTTTAAAAAAATATAATATTTATTGACTTTTAGACAATCGATGCTTATAAATAATATTTAAACTTAAATTTATTTAATGTACATTTGCTCTTCATTAGCATATAATGTGAATGTCTCTTCACGGATATTTATTTCGAGTTTCAGAGAATTAAACAATATTAAAACAATTGATCGTTGATTTGGCGGTCGTGGTATTCTAGTGATAACGGTCGCAAACCCGTGGCAGACAGTTTTCGTCGAGTTGCGGGTTCGAGCCTTGATGCCACTAAAGACCCATTGTGTATTCGAGATTGATACACGTAAAATCTGTCAAGGTTCAAAGTCCTCTTGTTGGCGTGGTGTGGAAGTTAGGAGAGGGAGGTGCCAGCTCAAGTGTCATCCTCTTCACATGACCGAGGTTCAAAATTACGAGGTTTGCAACTAATAGTTTAAGTGTTGCTTCTAGTACGACGTTAATAAAACTAATCAATCAACCGTCGTTGATTTGAGAAAATCGGAATTTAATCGAAAATGTATCACATTGATATATTCTCAATATTTTTCTTTTCTTTTCGATTAATCATTTTGATTATAAAGAATAATATTTATCTAAATTTTCTAACGGTTATATTATTATATATTTCTTGAAGAACTTCAACCGTAATTTCAAACTAAACATTTCAGAATATGTTACATGGATGGCTTTGATATATATAAAATAAATTTATAATATTTGTAAATTTTCAATGTATTTAATAAAGATTATAAAATTAAAATATGTTATCATGCTACATACTCTTAAACATGTTTTTGAATATTTGATCTTTGAATAAAACGAAATAAATATTTATTTTTTTAATGTAGTATTTTATATTAAGTTTAGAGTAAAAGTTTCAAGCAAAAGAAATATTGCTGGAATAGTTAAAATGTTCCAAATTAATACAGATATTATTAAAATCGATAAAAGTTAAAACAATACAAGACTTTTTTTTCCTGTTATTAATTCAGATTAATAGAAAATATTACAAATTTTTTTAATAATTTGATCATTTTCCTTAATTATTCAAAAGAATTACAAATTTATTCAGATTTTTAGATGCTAAAAGCATATTCACACTTCCTAAATAATTAGAGGAGAATTTTTATGTGTATAAATAGATAATTCATATTGTTTATGTATTAAAATTTGAAATGGTATATAATATAATTTGATAATTATATCATGTAACGGGGTTGTCTTCACTGCTGGCTATAAATATTGCTAAATAAAATAATTATACTAGATCTTTCCGGATTATTGTATATGAATAGAATAATGTTCTGCATGAAAATTCTAATTGTGATACTAAGAATGATACAAGGAAATTGTAGGAAAAAAAACATTGCTTCAATTTTCAGAACATGTTTCCCAAAGTTTCTTGAAATGGAAACGGACAAATAACCGCAAAGCGGCTTTCAGAGGGAACTTCCCCTAAAAAAGGGAGACTCATTGGTTGTTAGGGACTTCTTGGAACTCAAACATCCCCACTGCACAGCAGGTTCAAACATTCAATTTGGTCCTTTTGTCGGACGACACTTAAAAATGTCAATCATTGACGAGAAAGGGGGTAAGTAATGTAGTAAAAACACCCGTCCTTATCAGGACTTCCTTCTCGAAAGTGCCCGTCCTCAAAAGGTTAATGCCGCCTCGTGGCATAGTGAGAATGTGTGTATCTGTGGAAACATGTTCTCCATTTTTAATTTAATATAATATTTGAAATAATTTTATAGATTTATCTGTTATACCCGTATAAAAAGTGGGCGTCTCTTCTCCATTTCTTTTTTAATTTGGTTTGCTGAGTTTAGTACAGGCATCGTTACCTTAAGTGTTTTTGTCATAGCTTGTCTGCTCGTTCTTGATTTCTACCATCAGGAAGTTCTTTTTTTACTCAGTAGGTGTATTTAGCATATGTAGTATTAATGACAGTAGGTGGAAGATTTAGTAACTATATTCCCTATAAATTCATTAGTATGTTGATTTCTGTTTTGGTATTCTTCAGCTGTTTATGATAAATAAGTTGTTTTGGTACTCTTCCTCTCGTTTCAACTCAGATTTGGACTTATACTGTATTATTTGTTTATCTATTTTATTTTTCTTAGTAAAAGTTAGAATATTTATTTTTTTTGTCAGCTCATGTAGAATTTATATAATTACTTTTCTCGAATCACAGAAACTGCAATTTTTACATACTAAATTATTACGATAAATTATTGTCATTTTCAGGTATAGTTAAAACTTATGGTCCAATTTTGATTCAGTAGTTATGGACATGTGAATATAAAAGTAGAAAAGAATTTTAGTAACACCTGACGTTTTATGTAAGAAAGAAAATTAAAAACCCATGAGGCAAGGGGTTATTAGGTTTGTTTTTGTTGAAATTCTAATCCTTAAACTAAATAAACTCTGTAACAAAAAAAATTGACGCACCAAGAAGGAGCTATCCGATAAGACAAAAATTGGTGGATAGGAAAATTACATACAGAATAGAAAATGATTAAAATTTCAAAAAAATTAAATGATTTATTTCAGAGTTGCATAGTTACAAAGTAACGAGCTCAATAAGGTGTTGACCCACCTCTAGCCTGGACACAAGTTACCACACTACGTGACATAGAGGAATAAAGCTCGCTGATAGTCTACTGCGGTATTTCTTGCCAAATTTGCTCCAATTCTCGGGCTAGGTCATCAACATTTCCTGCTAGATGCAGTTGCCTTCTCATCATATCCATGTATGCTCGATTGGAGAGAGATCTGGTTGGCCAAGGAAGTATTCGACAAGCTTGCTGAAAAATAAGTCCAGGATACTGCAAAAGGAACGATAGCAAGGTTTTAAAATGTCGTCGACATACCGCTGTGCTGTAAGTGTGCCTCTAATGACCACCAAAGGGGTCCGGATATCAAGGGAAAGGACACACCATACCATAACTCTTGGTTGAGAGCTTGTGTAGCGTGCAATAGTGAAAGCAGGATCGGCACGCTGCCCTGAGCATCTCCAGATACAACATCGATGATCGTCAGGACACAGTTGGAAGCGGGATTCGTTGCTAAACGCTATACGTCTCCAGGCAGCATTATTCCAATCTGATAGAACCCAACACCACTATAATCTGGCTCGATAGTGTGCAGGCATGAATGGTAGGTGGTTTAGCGGATGGTACAAGCGTAGATTTTGCTCTACCAGCCGTCTGTGAATGGTCATGGTGGACACTCGTGTGCGGGTTACATGTGTCATGGTTGATAACGATGAATCAGGAGCTGTGACAGCTGTTCTGACAATCGCCCAACCTGCTTATTTCAATCTAATGACACGACCTCTTTCAAACTCTGACAGTTGCTCGTAATGAGCTCGAATCCTATAGTGAGACTTTTTTTCATCCGTTCAAAAGTGTCCTAAATCGTAGTGCAACAGAAAATGGGACCATCAGATTGAGAATCGCTTCTTATAAACACCTGCTGAGTGCACAGTTCCGAGGCTATGTAGCTCCCGCTATTCATTAATGGGACACCAAATTTTAATCATTTGCATGCTCGGTCAAAATGTCTTTGCATATGAAATTTCATTACAATCGGGAAACTCCTTCTTGGTGCATTCGTTTTATTTATTTTTTTATTGCTAAAAAGTGTATTAAAAACATGAGCTGCAAAATTTAGCAATACACCAAAGAAAGCCAAATAACAAATGGAAAGAGATAATTGACTAAGTAACTTAATTCGAGTATCAGTGTGTAAAAATTTATTTTTATTGCTTATTACCTATCAATTTATGCAATGTTAATTCTTTTTGAGCAGTTTTAATATCGAAATTGCTGTCAATATACAAGTATAGAGCTGAAAAATACAAGAAGAACTGATAAAAGTTTTTTACATTGTGCAAAAAAATACAAAGCTCTCAACAGTTGCCTCGACAATCCTAGATATATTAATTAAACTTTTGCTATAAACTATCATATCTTTGTAAAAACTACAGATGTAGTAAATAGATTTTTCAACATCAAGGACTTAAATATGTTCCAGATTGAGAATAACTATTATAGTGATAAAATTGTTTGTGATTTCAACTCGTGAATAATGGTTTGATGTTAAGTTTCGTTATTTTAACTACAAATTAGTATAGCATGATTTTTTAACATAATCTTCGTTGCACTCATTCTTTTTCAGTATTAAAATCTATGTATCTTTCTATTAAATTATTTTTTTCGTTTGCTCGATTTCAAGATATTGACTATAAATGCAAGTGAGTTATTGAGAGATAATGAAATTTAATGGCTCAATAGACTCTAGGTCGAAGTTTAACAGCCCTCAACACAAGATGTAACTGTGATTTAGACGTTTAAAAAATAGCAAACAATTTTAAAAATTGATTGACAAGAAGAAGGGTCAAAAATAGAGAAAGATTTCTAAGATATCTCGAGGGTGCATCACCCATATATATCAAAAACAGTAAACCCCATATGACGGAAAAGAATCACTAGCTTACCTCGAGAGAATGATGCGCATTCTTGCCTAAGGAAGGTGAACCTCTCAAGAGGATTGCTAATGCAAAACTAGGACACGAATACTTAAAAATATGAAGTTAAAGAGATATCAAATCGTTTCTGAGAGGAATTTCTAAATATGTAAAAAAACGCAACAATTCCTTAAAATCAGATTAATGATATCCTGAAACTAGCATTTTTTTTAGTTTCATATAAGGTTACATTTTAAACATTAACGACGTAATTCCCGTAATGTTAGATCTTAGAAAATTTAAATCTAGAGGAATCATATTATGATTCTAATATGAGTTGAATAAGAATACTGAAGCAAAACTTTGTATATAACTCACAACTATATTAAAGAAATGAACTGCATAAATGTGTTGTTTAGATTTGCATAGGAATTGCTACTAATCAACACAAAAGTATCAAATAACTATCTGTCTTCTTAGTGGGACTCTAGATACAGAAGATAAATTTAATTTTAAATGTTCATTCTTTTGCCTTAAGTTATGGTTTCCTAGGAAAGTGGAGCCATTATTTAGCGGCCACAATACTACGATGGATGACGACACTAAAACGTTGTCTATGTAAAGCAGATGCCATTGTTTCCTAAAGAGCGTTGAATGCTAGCGAGACATAAATCAAAACGTAAACTACAGTTTCCTATGAAAAGACTTAAATAAGAAGACTAAGGGCGTAATCCACCGCAATGTTACGGCTGCCAAATAACGATTCCGCTTTTCTAGGAAATTATAGCTTTTCTCTTATTCAAATTAATGTTGCGCTTGATCAATTTATTTAGTTACAGACAATTAACTAAAGTACAGTACAAATGACATAGAGAATAAATATACACTGTCAAATTAAACCTTTCTAAAGGATTTTGAAAAGACCTCAGCTATTCTGATTTTACACAACTATTTTAATTGAAACTGTATATTGATGCAGGAAAAAAATGATTTCTTCAAATGTTTATATATATATATATATATATATATATATATATATATATATATATATACGTTAAACTTCATCAAAATGTTGAATACAAACATCTAAAATAAATAATAAAAAACTTGGAGACATAAGTATACACTATCAAATGAACACATCTTAAAGGAATTTTTAAAGAGAATCCAGTAGTGAAGTTTTTTACCCACCTATATCCTGAAAGCATCTCTATGTTGACAAAGGAAAGAAATGTTACTTCAAATGTATCTGTCCGTATATTTTCTATATTCTTATTCAAATTAATGTTACTCTTTTCGAAATATTTCCAAAGGTATATCTATATACTCTCAAATCAACCCTTTCCAAAAGGATTTTTTGATAGAGAATTTTCATGAAAAACTATGAAATTCTTACTAAATTATTATAAAAAAGGTTGCCTATATTACATTGTCTTATTTTTGAGGATTAATAGCTCAATTTTTTTAAAAAAATATATGATTAATTTTTAACGTATGAAAACTATACCATGGCAAAAATTTCAAATAATGACCTTACATTTATTATTCTAGTTTATAATAAGATAACACACAAAGCCAATTTATTTTAACTCGATAATACCTAATGGCATCAATTCCAAACCTTGACCAAATTTATCTCCATTCTTTTTGATAGACGCGTTTCATAGCTCCTTACAATTTATGAATCTCCCAGCTTTAGATGCACTTACCATTTGTCGTTATTGCCCATAAAATATCCCTATACTATCTATAAACTCGTGTATGTTGAGCATTCTTCATGCTTGTCGCTTTCATTTGATATTTAAATGTGCGGGTTAAGGCAAGTTTGAGATAAAATGCCTTCGGAAGAGCCAGCCCCATTTTTGATTTAAGGTGCTTTTGAAGTTATGCATTAAGAAATAAATGAACCTTGGGGGAATAAATGTCTTCTAGCACTTCACTCGTCCAAGACCTCGAGGAAAAAAATGGTTTCTAATATATTCTAATATTCCCATCAACTCGCAACGTGTCTATTTCGCTAAAATGTAGGGTTTTTTTTCGCCGTTTCTTTCGTTTTTCGAATAAAGTGAGAAATGGCAAAGTTTTGCGACAAAACCAAGTACCTTTTTTTGTGTTGGAAGTTCATAAATCTACTTATTTGAGCTACGTGTGGTTCTGCCAGTGTATTATTATGAAAAAGGTCGTAATGTATATTTTCTACTCTTAAATAAATAAAGTTTTTGTTTGTTTGTGAATTTATGTAACATCTTGAACGATTCACCATCACTCACATTACTTTTGAATTAAACTTCATTATTTTATGAAAAATTAAAAGTTATATAATGTTTGCATTATTTCTTTTTCTAATGAATTAAATGTATCGCAGCTATACAAACTACAGCCATATAAATTGCATGTTGTAGTCAATTCGTTATATTATACAAACATAATGAAAATGAAGTTTGTGTTAGGAATGGGAAATAGGAAGGAGAGGTCACTCACTGTAGTAATGTCCAAGAATAATTTTTCCCTTTTCGAAGAAATACATGAGTATGAGCAGCCTTCCCTAACAATCGTCACTCAAACATCCAAAATAATCGTCACTATGCAGTATCTGGCTAATGAGACCATCTTCGCCTTCTTTGTAGCAGATACTCCAGGTGTGACCCATTGCTTAGATTGTTGCCTGATAATAAAGAAATCAAGTCTTATCGATAGTGATATCTCCATGTAAAATGACAGTGACAGCTTGTTGCGAAACCTATCAAATCTAATCTGTGAATCATTGTTAAATTTGTTTTGGTACCGTTTAAGAGATGACAGCGCACAATAGTAACACCAACTAGAATTACATCGTCATTGTAACATTTTAAAACATGTATATCTTAACTACCCTCATATAATTAATGTTTCGATTTAGAGGCGAAAACTGCATCTGGACTGGTATTTCATTTGGCAAGCTACCACACTTTGTAAAGATTGAGTCTCAGTTTAATACGCGGCCGACCCCATTATTGCGCTCGATGGTATTTGGATATCGTGATTTAAAACACATACATGATATATACATCAGAGGTCTTTAATTTCACAATTTTATGATGTCGCATAAACGTTGGACAATTCTGGATCAAACTTGAATTTAAAGTGTAAAGGCTAAACGTATGAATTTCATACAAAAAACAAAAAATGTTTAAATCATCCTTATGGTTTTTAAGTTCACAGAGCCAAATTTAGAAAAAAATTGATTTTTTTTTAAAATAAAAAAGGATTAACAAAAAAATTATTTAACAATAAGAACAAAAATGATTCAAATCGGACTACATTTTATTAATTTAGTATAATTTTCGTTCAAAGAAAATGAGTACTTTTAAATATGTCCTCATTTTGATTACATGCATTTTATATAAAAGGATTGTTTTTCGTATTCAAAAAACTTATTGAGATATAAATTTTGCTTGAAATCCGAAGTACTTTAAAATGATATACATATTGTATAATAAAGAAATTCATACATAAGGTTTTAGTTATTTGGATATTAAATTTTAAAAACTTACACATGAATTACTATTTACTCTTTTTTAAAAAACAAATACTTCATTATGCAAATTTTTTTACTTTATATTAGACCTTTCGTCTCAAAAGTATAGTACTATTGGTCAGAATAATTTGTAATGGGTTCTTTTATACTTTTACCATTAACGAACATTTCGTGCTACTAGACAATGATGTTTGATATGAGAACTTCCCTTTATGAAAAAACCGTAAAAAACGTAAATAAACCTTACTCTGTAAGAAGAAGTGAAATGAATAATATAAAGATAACTGAGGATAGAAGAGATGTAGTGGAAGTTATAGGAATGGAAAATAGAGGATAGAATAATTAAGAGCGTTGTTAGACAGCGTTAATCTAAATCTAAACATGTAGTTAGAAGTCTATTGGATATGGAATCCACTCATTTGAAGTTCATTGTTTAGAACATGCAAGATAAGTAGATACCCTTATTATAATATTTATCTTTATTGAAATAATATTATCTTTATTATAATACACTTATCTCCATCGTAATATTATAATAATATAACAATACATTTAATATTATATTATTATTCATAATTGATTCGCGAGCAGTGTTAATACAAATGCTCCACATACTATATTTATTTTTATAAATGATTATTCAAAGACTTGAATAAACTGATTAAGCATTTAAGAACAATTATTTTTGGGTAGTTATATCTAATAATCTTAGCCCCGTTATATCATCACAGATCTTACCTTTAAGAATAACCTTTTTTCAAAAGCTTATTCTGATACTTATAAATATAAAAAATACACTCAGGCAATTGAAATGACACACCAAGAAGGCAGCTTTGGATTGAAATGAAATGTAATACATATAATGATAAAGATGAGAGATTCAATTAACTCCAAATTAGAGATAGTTAAGCAAATGTAGTGCTTAGAATTAGACAAATACAATGAAATTTCAGCAGCAAGTTGGACCGTCTCCTGCAGCAATACATGGCGCATCACGATCCTGCATTGAGTTGATTAGACTTCGGATTTCTCCTGAGGTAGTGGTCCCGAACCTCCTCAAACAAACACTTCCAATTCATGTACAGAGTATCATGTTGGTATCCGGCATTTCAGATGGTCCCTGAAATGTTCTATAGGGCCATGGAAGAATCTGAACATGACATAGAAACTCTTGAGCTACTCGAGCTGTTTGGGGAAGAGAATTATCTTGCTGAAAATCTGCCCTAGGAAGACAGTTTAGAAAAGATCCCGCGTGGGATAAACATCATCAACATAATGCTGGCCAATTAAAGCTCCACGTACCACAATTAGAACAGTTTGGCTATTATAGGCTATGGGTCCCCAGATCATTACACCTGATGCACCGATAGTGTGTCGGGCCACAGCATGCGTAGAATTGTACCATTTACCAGGGCGCTTCTACGCCTGTACACGACTATTCATTGTCATCAAACTAACCGGAATACTAAATCATATTTTGTCAATTTGTGGCATTCTAAGCTTCTTTGGCCTACCATCACTGTACACAAAGTCACCGATATTTCATTGTTAAATGCAGTGCATAAAAAGGGCAATTGTATTACAGATTCGCTTTCGAAAGGAGTTTAAAAATAGTTTAAGGAGCAAATGAAAGCCCTACATCTGATTGTATAGCGGAATGAGTCATTTTGTGATGCTTGAGTGCGTGCTGCTCGATCCTTCGAAAATTTCACCTCGAAGTCTTTCTAGATGCTCCAGACTTGGTTCTCCGCGTATGCGTACCATCTCGTGTTCAAGCTCCCAACATGTTCTAATCACACTCGGAACAATAAACCTGGAGAGCGACAAGACGAAGAGATCATCCTATGGTTTTCATAAAGATGAACAGGCCACTCTCAAACTCGCTTAACAGTACGAAATGTCTTATCACTCATCGACATGGCATTCTTTCCTTACTAAAGTTCTCTCCTAGATTAGTAATAAGAGTATTACGTTTATGAATCTTCCCCTATGTGCCAGTTTATATAGGATCCCGTATCTGATTGCAGAGTGTATCATGATTACCAAACTTGATCATTTTCAAGTTGGACACCATTCAACTATTTTGCAGAGTGTCTCGAATGCAGCTCACGTCCTTCTTGGTGCACTATTTACAATGTTTCTGAGTGTATATATGCTGCTAGCCATTAAAATTGCAACAACATAAAGGTAAGCAAATACAAAAATGACAATTATTCTACGTAAATAGTATGACATGAAAACAAAAAGTTAAAATTGCAAGCAGTTTGGTGGTTTACAGGAGTACGAAATTAGTAGAAACAGCTGCCTATCCTGGCAACTAAAATGGCCTTTATCTGGTTAGGCATGGAATTAAATTGGAGTATGATGACAGAAATGGGCAACTCATTCCATGATGTTTCAAGTCTATGCAACACATAATCAACGGTATTAGCTGGAGAGGGTGGAGGGCCAGTCTTTCATCAAACCATGACCAGAAGATTTCAATTAATGACAGATCTGAATTCCGTGCAAGGCCAGGGCAAAAATCGAATACCTTGTATATGGAGGAAGATCAGAACACGCCTTGCAATATACGGTCTTGTCTTCCACTATCTTATTGAAAGATGGTATTTGGCAGGCCTCGAAGATAGGGCACCAATATAGGGCAACATGCCAGAAATGTACCGATCTGCGTTAAAATTACCATCGATTCGAACTAGAGATGTGCGTTTAGTGTACCCAATGGTTGCTTAAGCTATCACACAAGGTGTAGTGTTCCTATGCTGATATGGAATGCAAGCTAAAAGAAAGTCTAGTCTCCTCGGAGCTTCCGGATATATATACGGCCATTAGTTTACTGCACACAGAAACGGAACTCGTCTGAAAAGAAGACATTGTACAACTATTGTATTTAGCTTTGTCGTTCGGAGCACCAGGGTTGCCGTCTCTCTCTATGCTACATTGTCAAGGGCGAAGTAATGGTCACCGTTCTGACAGCACACAGTGCTACCTTTCGAATGGATACTGGGTGTGCAGAAAACATGCCAATTTTCTGACTAACGGTCTGTAGAGTGGTTGTACAGTTTTGCAGAGCCGACCTCACAATTTGTCTGTCCTCTCGGGTGTTATTCATAGTAGGAAATTATGTATGCCATTCAGTATGACCCTCAGAACCCATTGATTCCATATTCACGCATGACAGTGGTTGGATTTCGATCAATGAGACGGGCAATATCACAGAACGATAATCCACACTCTCGTTAACCAATGATCCTGCCTCTATTGAATTCAGACACTTGTTCGTAAGCATTTCTTCTTATTCGTGGCATAACACGACATTCTGGATAAACTCCGTCCTTACAAAGTGCACTCAGAATGAGAAATCCACTACACAACTTTTTCTTACTTCAGTGCTTCAGATGTTGTTTCTCTATCCTGCATTATCTATATGTGCTCAAATACGAATCATTTACATATCTCAACCTCTCCTTCCTTTAAAGTTATTTTGACGTTCGTCAGATCATTTCTATCAGGTGTTGCAATTTTAATGGCCAGGAGAGTACGTATAAAATATATTAGCTTGTATTAAATGTTTAACAAAAGTACGATAATAGATAATTGTTTCAGCCAAGAATCATTGAGAGTTATTCTAAAATTATCTTTTTTACAATAAAAAGAAAAAACACGTAATTAAATTTAAAATAATATCGTGTTGATAAGAAAGTAACAAAAGGTTTTGGAACATTAAACTTTTCCGAAAAATTAAAAGCCCTAATCAGTACTCTAAAGCCCGAAGCGTGTTATAATTATTCAGGCTTCTAACTAACTCGATGCAAACAATGAGTGTAACTTATATTTTTATAAGCTGTTTCAGGTGAAAAATTGATGAGATATTCTAATGTAATTAGTAAAGTTAGAATTAATTATCATGCTGTTTGCTCAATATGTAATTTCTAGGAAATTACAAAGTCACATTTAAGATAATTTTGAGAAAAATATATTTGTTTTAAGTTACATTTATCGAAAATCAGTTTTATTGATAAGGGAGAAAATTTTATTTTTCTTCGAAACGTCAATGAAAATATTTTATTAAAAATATATATTCAAGGAAATTATTATGAATTGTTATTATTTAATTATAATTATTTATTTTTCAACCCCACCTTCAAGAATTGAAAAAGTTTAAAATGAAAGGTAAATAAATGAAGATTATACTTTCTGTCAGTCTTTTTTAGAAAAGTATTGGGTTTGTTCTCCAATATCTTTTTGAATGAAGTACCAATTACATATTTATTCTGAAGCTGATTACAAATAACTTATTTAAAGTACAATTTTTTAAATATGAATAATTTATTCATTGAAAGTAAATTCTTTGAAATTAAAGTTAGGTCGTTAAATATTCTACTAATTTCTGTTCTAATAAAAACAACGCGGTTCGAATCAATAATAATCCATAAGTACTGAGACTGTAAATATAAAACAAAAATAATTTATGAGCGCGTGAGCTTCACCATTAATTTTTAGCTTAAATTTTTTTTAAAGTTTTTTTATCCTGCTCTCTAAACTCCGATTTTGACTCAAAGTAAAATTTATTTCCTAAAGAATTATGCTTATTTCCTAAAATCGGTGATATGGAATGGGTGAAACGAGTATATGTCGGCGTTCTTTAATTTAGTCAAGGGAATTGATTGGCTGCTTATAACGCCGTCCGAAGAATTAACAGGAGAGCTATTGGCAACGGAGCTATTAGTTATGAATTTTGATCAAGTTATGAGTACGACATCTGAGCTGTAGCCTCCCTCTCCAAACTTTCATACTACGCCAAAGGGAGGACTTGGGACTTCATAATACATTTAACTTGTATACATTGCTGGTCTTCAGTAGCTTGAACCCACGACTCGACGAAGCCAATACTGTCCCCAGTGCATGATGGTGACCACTAGGCTACCGTGGCCATAATTACGAAAGGTAAGTAAATGATCATAAACAAAAATTTATACATATTTGGATTTCTCATGTCACAAAACACTTAGATCCATTCCTTTTCGCAATTCCTTCCGTTAAATCAGGGACTATGCAATTTGAAATTATATATGCAATCAGAAATGATTGATTTTTAGGTCGTCTACTAGTTTATAAATATTAATTATCAATCTACTTACCACTGTGTTAAAAAAGGGAGGTATATTATGATCTGAGTTTGAGTGAAGTAATGAAAGAAGGCTATTCAAAAATTAACAGTAACGGACTTCGGACGCTAAAAGAGAACTTCATCCAACATAGTTAGCTGCACCACTTTCAAGATCACATTTTTAGAAGTAGAAAGTACTCTTTTGTCTCTGTCGATTGAAAATTCACGTTGTAGCGCCGTATTGAAACGAGAGTCGAATCCGAGTTCCGCTAGCTGCGAGTAGAACAGTGTAATCCGGTTTCTTCTCACGAAGAGAAACGTTCCATTTCAAATATGTTAATGAAATGCAAACAGTTTATTAGGATGGTGTCAGGAATTATATTATTATGTGTAATGATGTCGCGAGAGTAAAACTGGCAAAAACAAAATTAAAACTCTTGTATCGGAAGAAAAATCATTCAATTTGTTGAGGAGAAGAGAAGAGGGGAAAGGAGAATAATTAATTCAGAGTAGTATTGAAAATCCCTAAAAAATTAAAGGAGGTCGATGCATATCAGAGAAGAGAAATATGAAAGAAGAAAATTTCATTGTTACATTACGATGTATGCTCTCGCACAGTCAATCCTCAAAGCAACACTTGGACTCTTTCAGTTTGGACATCAACAACAGAGTGCCAACAAAAAATGGGTCAAGTAGGCGGTGAGAGAATTTTTGAAAAAATATATAAGCAAGCTCATACCACTGCTCACAAAGTGAAGAAAAACGACTACGTCAGCAAATAGTGAACGATGTGTGTAAATGAATTAGTAATTTTTTTTAAAAAAAAAATCTGAATTACCTTTTTGATTTATGTAAACTTGCGTGCTCTTGATTTCGTTGAAATCATGTAGTGTATTACTCACAAGTTTTTCATTGACATCATAGGAACTAATGTTCGAATTCGAATGAAATTCGGAACAATTGCTTTTTACGACCATTTAAGCAACTTATGATCATTTTGAGCTGTAAACATTAACAATCGATATTAACAATGTAAAAATTAATAATCAATATTAACAATGTAAATATTAACAATCGATATTAGCATTGTAAATATTAACAATCAATCATTGTAAATATTAACAATCAATCATTGTAAATATTAACAATAAATTTTGTTAACAGGCCTGTCATTTTATTCTGAAACACCTATATGTAAAAGCATTGAAAAATTAGAAACAAGAAAAAAGAAAGTTTATTATTTTTTTTCCTTTTTCTATTTTCCTCTTAAGTCTCACTTCAACCATTTTTCTTTTTTTTTTCTGCCTCCTATGGTCTTTCTTCCTTAGACAAATGCTTTTATGTTTTTATGACAAATGTTTCCTTTTATGTTTCCTTAGACAAATGCTTTATGCTTTTATGTTTTTTCTTCCAAGGGTTTACTGTCTTTGGAAAACATGAGTGACGCGCCCTCAGGTTACCCTATTGATCATTCTCCATATTTTCGGCCCTTCTTTTCGTCTATGAATTTTTACAATTTTTCAATAGTTCTAACGTCTAGACAACATGTATTCATTGTATGGCTTTCGCGCCATAAACTTTAACTTTCACTTATTTACTAAATCGGCTTTTTTTACCAGTTCACGCCATCAGCTGATATTTTCTTTTTATTAAATTTTTAAAAAAATTAAAAAAAAAAAAAGAATTTAATGTAAATTGTTATTCTTAAAATGTGAGACAATTGATCACGGAACCTTCTGATATCGCAGAGTTGGTAGTTCCGCAGATAGCTCAATGAGGTGACTTTCACACGTTCGTGCCGAATTTTGCAAAAATAACGAATTCCGTAAGAGAAAAATTCTTTTGAGAAGATTATTATGTTAAATAAGTTAGTTAATTAAATATTAAAGTAGATTAGCTATTTTTTCCCAACTGTGATGAAAATAGTATATATTATTAAGAATATACTTTTTAGTGACTGTATATCCACAATTTTTGTTTGAATACATATTATGGTTAACATTAAAGGGAAAAGACTAATATAAAAAAGAGTAACTCTATTTGCATTCATTTTTAGATAATCTGCTTAATATCTGTGATATTTTATCACTCTGAAAATTGTTGTTAATTTCAATAACAATTTGCAGACAGTTTGGGCTAATACAAGCTAAATGGAGATGAAAAGAAACATGTGTCTTGGAATTGTTCCTTATGTGTTGGCTGTAGGTAAGTCTAGACTGAAATTTAACCAATCTCTACATAAGCTCACCACATTAGATAAATTCTGTTTGTGCCGATTATTTTATCTTCTTGAATTAAATTCAACCTTACATTTATTCTCAAAGAATAACTAACGATTGAAATATCAGCAAAAATATTTCAGAATTCCTCGCACAGCTGCATGTAGTTTAAACAACGTTTCAGAAATTGCTTTCCTAAATGGCATGAAGTATTTTAATGCCTGTAGAAACAAATATACTTCTCAG
This sequence comes from Nephila pilipes, assembly GCA_019974015.1. Taxonomy (NCBI): domain Eukaryota; kingdom Metazoa; phylum Arthropoda; class Arachnida; order Araneae; family Nephilidae; genus Nephila; species Nephila pilipes. The sequence goes on along the minus strand of BMAW01115499.1, from coordinate 1,652,097 downwards.
AAAATAATATATTTACTTGTTTCATTTTTTAAAAATAGATATTTGAAGCTTAATAAATAAACTACGTGTCTATAAAAAGTCATACCCATTTTATTGCAATCGTTTCAATATTTTCTAAATGCATCTTATATATTTGATACACATAATAAGTTCTAAGAAAAAAGAAAATTGTATTCAAGAGAGCCAGATATATATATATATATATATATATATATATATAAAGTTATTAAATGAATACGGATTTGCGCATACTTTTCAGAATTTTTCAGGAGTTTTCATAGTTTAAATTACACATTATAGACTTAGTTGCTTTTCATGATATGATTAGATTTAATTTTTGGCACACTTGATTAAATATTTAAATATTTGCGACATCTCTTATAATGACACACTGATTGATTTCTTAGTTTTGATATGGCACGTATTTGCTGCCAGATCAAAATTTGAGTTGTCTCAGTCAAACTACCGTCATCATTTTGCGTCGAGTTCTCACAATCAATGAGATCTGGATTTACCATTATACACGCAAAACAAAGTGTTGTTTCAAGGGAATCTTCTCCATAGAAAGAGAATACGACCTCATTGGCTGGAAAAATTATTTCTACAATTTTTAGGATACGAAAGAATGTTTTTCCTTTTTCTAAGAAGACATACTCAATGACTTCTTAGGATGACTCTAAAGGAAAACAATAATTAAATAATTCTATATTGAATTATCCGATCTTCTTTGGGCCACTGTAGCTGATTGATTATGGCAGAAATTATTTCCGTCCAGTCGTGGGTTGGATTCCTTTATAGGAGTATATTGAATCCAACGTGGCCCTAAATTTTCACGTTGGAGTGGAAGCTTGGAGATGGGATTTCCAGCTAAGATGTCGTTCCACATTATTTCACAGAGGTTCAAAATTACGAAGTTTATTACCAGTAGCTATCACTTTACATCTAAGTGGGATGTTAATGACCTATCAATCAATTAACCAAAACCACTTTCTATTTTCAATTCGTAATAAATTTCAATTCGCTCTTGTATTTATGATTGAAATGCGCAGGAATTATGCTGATATATTCATGATTTGATTCTGTATAGAATAAATTTGTGATCTTTTCAAAAATATAATTTTGTTTTTAATATGCGATGGGTATTTTAATATGTGGTGCTCATGTTTGGTAATGATATTAATGTTTTTCTTTTCATTTAAATGTAGAATTTGTTTTCTTAAAATATTTTTAAATATTAATAATTCAATTAAGTTATGTTATGGAAAAGAGTTGCTTGTATAAACAGAACGTATTATATTATAAAAGAAAATATATATATATATATATTCAAAATACTGATGCATATAGCAACAGAAGAAAAGAACACTTTCAACTTGCGTTCATTCCAGAGGTTTTGTTTTACTTAAGAAAAAAAAGCTTTCATGTCATTTATCTCTCAATCTCAATTATAATACATTTTATCAAGATTTTTATTGTTAATGAACAATAAATAAAAGTTCCTAATTTAATTACGTTACTTAAAAATATATTTGTATTATGATGCTATTGTAATATTTGATTATTGCTATATTTCGCATTCACTGCTAAATGTATGTTTTCCCAACTTCTGCAAACCAATGAACCAATTTTTTTGACATATCTCAATACATTTTCTAAAAAAAAGTATAGAACTTCGAAATTTTATTTATTTTTCTATTTTATTCATTTATTTATTTATTTTTGATTAAGATTTGACAGATTTTTTTTAAAACAGTACTTAATGAAAACATATATCGAAAATTATATCCATATTCAACAAAGAGTGGGGAGGAGACACACATTTTGACTAATGATAACTTTTAAAATTCCATAGAATGATTAAAATAGCATTATTAGGCATATAAGAAATATAAGTTCTGTTATAATAATTTCAAAAGATATGTCTTGAAAACAAGTTTTAAATATAATATTTTTCTCTTCCTCGCTTATCGTCCTGGAAACCCAATAGTAAAGCTTATTATTCTACACATGAATATTTTTACATTACTCGTCTGCTTGAGCTTGTAAAGCGATTAGAATTTGTTTGATAATTCTTCTTATCGACACTCTTCCTGTAAATATCATAGTACTTGGAATTAAAGTCAGAATTAATGCGTTTTAACTACAAATACCCAACTCTTGATCCTACACGATAGCCTTAGGACATACTATTATTCATACTTCACTTTTATTGTGCCAACGATATCTTCTTTCAATTTATACTGGCGACTTAAGGCTTCACAAAATCCATTGTACAGGGAGCCTTACTTTTATTATTAAAATTTCTCATTAATTCTTCGATAAAAAGAGCGCTTTCATTAAATTCTTTCAGAGCAATCAATCGAAATTATCAGATCTTCCCCTCATCCCTTTTATATGCAAACTAATAGTCACTTAAACTCACTCCCAGTCTTTTCTTCAAACGACGCAGAAAAGTGAAAATAAAAACTTTGATCCACTGAGCCACCGCGTGTATGATTCTGCAATCCATCACCATGAACAATGACTGCAAACGAACGACAGCATAAAAAAAGAAAATATATTTATATAGATATATAAGGCAGACAGAAGGCGGATGAATACTCTGGATCAAGACGCGTAGAAAAAGAGTGCGATATTATTTACAGAACGATCGATATTTACAGCAAAGTCCTCAGGCAATGGATAAGGTTGTCAAAAAGGGTCTTCTATAATGTTTATGCATTTCCCCTCCTAGCCTTGCTGTCGCAACTGCAAAAGATCATATGAGGAAAAGCAATAAATATTCAGCGTGCGTCAGAGTATATATTTTTAGATATTTATTTACGTAGATTTTTCTTTTTTTCTCCTATAGACTAGGGTGATATTTTGCTCTCTTTGCTTACGTGGAAGAGATCCTATTATAGATGATATTTTTACTGCCACGCTAATGCTTTTCAACCGTTTCTAAAGCTTGCTTTTGGAGAGTTAAGATTTTTTCCCCCTCTAAAAACGGAGATGCGTTTTTAGGATTTAAGGTCTGGGGTGTTTGGAAATGAAGGGCCTTAGGGGATATGCTGGAGAAATTTGAATTTAATGCTATAAGTATGCAGAGTATTGCATTGGGGGAATATTGATGGGTGTTATTGTACGTCGATATAGCGTGTACAGAAATTGCAAAGTAAAATTCAATTTTCATCGATGATTTTAAGTACCTTTCGCAAAAAATTTAACCAATTTTTACTCTTATATCAGGGCTGATTTGATTTTAAAACGAATACGTTACGTTTTTCATTACCATTTTTATGAAAATCTGAATAAATTTAAATTAAAGAAAGCTAACATTTCAAGCAAAATTTAAAAGTAAAACGCAACAATGATGCCCTGGAGCTAATATTTCATGATTCGCTACATAATAATATTTTTATGATCATGATGAATACCATGCAATCATTAAAAAAACCTAAACGCTATAGAGAATATAAGATATAAGAGAGAGTAAGAGAATGATATTGGGAATGAAAATTAAAAGAAAAAAAATAGTTACGTTTCCTCAAATCGAATATCGTCTTATTCTTCAAAAATGGGTCGTTCTATTTCTCTCAAGATGTATGAAGAGGTATCGCAAAGTTTTAATTTATTAGTACCCGAGATATTTGAATAAAATATTAATTGATATCTTTATGTGCATAATGGCCATAATACTGCCATTAACGTTCATTTGTTTGGTTTTAGGAAGTTAGATTGAAATTACTCGTATTAAAGAGGATAAAATTCTATGTTCTGAATTTTACAATGATGGTCTTCGAAAGGTCGAGAAACTCTATAACTGTAGAACTCTGGCTGATAACTATATGTAGAAAAATCATAAGAATAATACCTAAATATTGAGTTTTGATCTCAATTGTTTCACAGTAACAATTAGAACTTTACAATATCCGGTAATAATAAGTCATACTTAACAATACTGCGGGTTATTTCATTATACGGCTTTCTAAAAACTAACCAATCATCATTAAAAGTAATATTTCTCATTGTTATGTTCCTAACAATCAATTAGTAGGCAGAATAAGTTTTATGCAGATTTTTGGTTATTTCTTTGTTAGATTTATTAATTAAAACTTTATGATAACACCTCGTACAGTACTATTGAACTTATATTCTCTTTGTAAAGCAAATTAGGCATTTGCTTTTTAATAGTTCCTAGATTAAATCTGACAAAGATCGTACATGGGTACATTAAATTAGTAGTTAAAGTGTTAGCCTCATTGTTTCAATGATTTTCCAAGTCTAATATTGAGTTCAAATCCTAACTCCATTAGAATGCGACGCGTGGAATAACGGGATTTTAGTTTAGTTTAGTTTTTTATTAACGTCGCATTAGAAGCAACACGAGGGCTATTGGCGACGGACCTCGTAATTTTGAACCACGGTCAAGTGACGAGGACGACACCTGAGCTGGCACCCCCCTCTCCTAACATCCACACCACGCCAACGGGAGGACTTTGGCCCCGAACAGATTTAACGTGCATCAGCCCCGGCAACACGGCGGGTCTTTGGTGGCCAAGGATCGAACCCGCGACTGAACGAAAACCGCCAGCCGCTATCCACGACCTTGACCACTAGGCTACCGCGGCCCCTGTGGAATAACGGGAATTGCATTTGTTTAAAGAAAACAGGTATGCAAAATTTTAACATAATGTATAGGTTGATGAACGTACTGGAGCACTTGTCTTTCAGTTTATATTGTCAGTTTCATGAATATCTGTGAAGCGTGATTTCAGTTTTTATTTTCCACTGATTAATCTTAAATATTATACTCTGATAAAAAAAATTAGCTTTTATTGCTTGTTTTGAAAAATTAAAGTTAAAAGAAATTAGAATTTAAGAAAAGAATAATTAAAAAAAATATACGCAAATATATCGGAATAGCTTTCGGTTGCTGAGATACTTTGTAACAGGTACCTACCAATCGGGGTGTAGCGTATCGGAGCAATAAGAAAGTTGACTAGAGTAAAAAATTCCTTTATGATCATTTCCCGTTAATTTCTAAAAATGGGCCTAGTTCTCTTTACCGGAAGCATATACGTACAGACACACAGACACACACACACACATATATATATATTAAGTTTGTGACAGCAAAATAGTTTTTTTTAAGTTACAGTTTAACGAAAGATGCTGTAGAATTATTAATTTTCCGTATTTAGGGTATTGAGTATGATACAATTGTGCATGAAATAGTTATTTAAGTAATTTAAATGTTAGAACTTTTTGTAAACACTGCTGTAACAATATCTTATTACCTATCTTGTATGTCATTTTAAAGTTAATCGTAAGATTTAAATTTCAACTTAAGTTCAGGCACAGTCGAAATAATCGAAATAGTCAGTTACATTCAAAATATCTATATTTATACCTCAAATAAGAAGGATGCTCTCCACAGTTAATACATCCTTGTCGTAAGTAAGGACAGCTTTCATAATCTATAAAAAAAAGTGCTCTTACCAGAAAAAGGGAGAAGCTCCTTCTGTATTTTTTCCCACAGCGGTGAGTCCTAATCTCACTAATTCTACTAAATACGCCAGAATACTTTCACGCACATCACACTAACATTCTTATTACCATAACCTTAATTATTATCTCTTATCTTTCCATCTCCCCTCTCCCTTATTTCTCTCTTTTTTTAACTCTTATTCTTAATGCACTTCAATATATATTTGAGCTTCGCTTTCTATAATTGAAAGTTGAGTTGCTTGACTTGAATTTTCAGGCACTAAGAATAGTTGAAGATAGGACGCTGCATATCGTTACACTAATATTAAATTCCCTGTTGAACACGGAATTAATTTTTGCACAGTTTGAAGTTGTATTTCTGAAACATGCTTTAGATATTAAAAAAATGTATTTAAATTACAACAAAAAAAAACCGAAGACAGCAAAACAAATGCGGAAATACTTGTATGCCTCCGCCCTGAGATTATCAAAAATTCCTGAATAATACGCTACTTCCGGTTAAAACTAATCTTCCTTATATGAATTCATTCAACCTGAAACTTAAACCGAATATTGCTTACTAATTACTTATTTGCAATGATCTTCAACTGTAACAAGTTTTAAGAATATTAACCTAAACTTTTAAAAGTGGTGTCTTCACGATTCAAATATTGCGTAAAATTTCTCTTAAAATCCAAGTTTCTAAATATCATGTGCTTCCAAATTAATAAAATACGACATTAAAACGTTAAATATCAGTTCCGTAGTATACTTCAACATTAAAACGACTTCAGCGACCTGCACTATAAAGTAATTTGTTATAAACAAGCGCTTTTAAGTCCTTTCTCTCTTGTCCAAGAAGAGAGGTTCAATCAAACATCTCTCATTTCCAATATAACTACAACAACACATACTTCGAAAATTTCGTCTCTCTACGGCTACTTTCTTTTATAATAATGTTCCGAAGAATCTTAAAACTTTTCAAAGATAGAAAAGTTTCCCTCTTCCAAAGCAATAATTGCCATTATTACGGTATCTCTTTTCTAAACTAACAACACTCTTATAAGCTTTTCTTCGAAGAAAGCAGAGAAATTGACTTTTATTCCGTATTGACAGAGGCTATATTAAGAGCATCTCTTCGCCCATACCTCCCTTCCCTGCGATTAAATCCTCGTCTATCTTTGATGGAAGGCGATGGAGCCAGAAATACTTATATATCGGGGAAATAAGATGTTTTTCTTTCAAAAAGCAAGAACTGATGCTTCTTTCCGTAGAGCTGTCGCAGTCGAGAATAAACAACAGGAGGGACAGGGGTTAAAATGCATTTTTATGAAAGTTTTCGCAGTTAAAGGAAGTTTTCTAGGGTTTTTTTTTCTCTCCTTATCTTTCTAGATTTTTTTCTCGTTTTTTGGTTGTCGTTTGTGTTTACTATATTTCTTTTTCTCGTGCGAAGCTATAGAGTGGATTGAATAAATATGGCATGCTTGAGATTTCTGCTTCTTCATTTTTTTTAAAAAAAATACATATCCTGGTTTCTTCGTAGTGCGATGGATAGAAAAAAACTCATGCATTTTTCTTTGTATAAGCGAGTTCTTATTAAACGGAGAAAATCATTTTGAACTACTAAAGTTTTTTTCTTAAAATATACCGTTCTCTTCGAAAAATAAATCAAATGAAAATCATTGAATTTTTCTTTATCTTGTAAGTAAATTTTTCTACCTGATGAGAATTTTATCTATTTCAACGAATATATGCAATTTAATTATATTTATTTGATTAATAATGCTAATGATAATTCTTTTACGTAATCGTGTTAAAAAAGTTTATTTCTAATTATATTTACACTGTCAATATACATAAAATTGACTAACTTACTTAATCGTAAAATTATATAAATAAATAAAAATGTCTGTAATTTTCTTAATGTGTTTTTACAGATTTTTTGTTTCACCATTTTATTGATTTATTGTTGTGTACTTCCCATAAGAAGTAACACGAGAGTTACTGGAGACGACCTTCGCAATTTTAATCCGCATTATAATTGTACACTACCCCAACGTAAAGATTGTGATATCCGATAGATATAATGAGTTTAGATATATCAACCCTGTTTCATGATAGATCCTTAGCGGCATCAAAATTCGAATATGTCACTGTACCGAAACATCTCTGGCTGCGAACTCATCCATAATATTTGCCTAAAGTAACAACAATATTTTTTCAATGTATCAATAACACTTATTATTTAATTAGCTATTTATGTTTCTTTAAGACATTGAATAAATAATCGAATATATATAGTACGTTTGTAATGATTTTGTTTTAAAAGATTGATTTCATCGTTCAAACAGTATAACAATTTAAGAAAATGTTCAACTTGTATAGAAAGTTTTAAATAACAGTAAGCAAACGCTTAAGTTTTAAATAAGTTTTTAAAGTACTAGAATCACCTCTAAATATGTAAATGTTCAATGTCTTTTTTTTTTCATGGTGGGGAAGTTAAGTTTCCTACATGTAATAAGGAATCCAAGAATTTTTTGAACAAATAAGAAAGTGATTTCGAACAGTTTTCGTATACTCTTAAAAATAAAGTTTATATCATTTTTTACATAACTTTGTTAACAGTAATATATTTAGCCGATATTGCTAATATGTAGACATTTTGACATAGCTCAGTAATATTTGTATCTTATTATTATTCATATATATACATTTATTTAGGAATGTCACGAAACAGTTTTGACTTGCTTCCAAAAAACACAGTACACTATTTGTCCTATTTTATTCAGTTCTATATATATTTTATTTTATTATATAACCTCTCTCTCTCTCCATATTTTAAAGAACAGTAATATTTATTTCTTAACCTTATCGCTTAACTAGATATTATTTATGTATTATATAAGTATCTTACTTATTATAGAAATTCATTTTTATAACATATCTTTTTTTTAAAATGAATTTTCTCTTTGTTAACATCACCACAAGTGTTACAATACTTCTTTATTTAAAGGGAAAAGGACATCACAGGAAATAAATACTTTTCATTCATAAAGAGTCTGTATTGATTAAAAACTCTTTCTTGAAAACTATTTAATCGGTTTATAAAATGTAAGCATCTGATTGAATTGGCTCTTCTCAGAGACAACTGTGCAATGAGGGGGGGATTGGACTTGTGATATTATTAGAACGACATGGTGTCATGGACCAGGTGAAAGGTTTTTGGACCTAGGGGGACTTGAAACAACACAACAACAAAATGTACGTATAATAGTGTGATTATCATATACATTCATACTTCTACTAAGCAATTATAGTCACGATTTTCGACAATCACCATTTTAAGATAATCATTTTTATGAGATATGACATATGGGTAAGTCAGTAAGTCACAAAAGCCAATAAAGATAGGGATATTGAATACTTACTTGCAAAGCATATTTATTTCTCTACACGCAAAGGCCTTTTACAATGATATAGGTATACCATCTTTTTTGAAGTTTTCCAATAACTGCTACATGAAAGTCTTTGGACAGCTATCTCAGCTTATTATTTCCCCCCAAGTTCAACATTTGCATCAGTAGCAAAACGCTTGCTACCAAGGTGCAATTTAAGTGGAATAAATTGATTGATTTGAAGTGGTAATTGCTTGGAGCTAGATCTGAACTGTAAGGTAAATGTTGAAAAAGTTGTCATCAAAGGTCTTCAATTTTCTCTCGGATAAATCGAGCTGTATGGTCACGGTGGTGGTGCGGTTAGCATGTCTGTCTGTGAGGAATGCCAACCCATATTCGATTTCCAATGGTTTCAACTTGGTTAAGTAGTCAGCTCAGCATTTCATTCCTTGGGGAACTATAAATGAGTACCAAATTCCCTTGGGAAAGTTAACTGGGGTCTTATGTCAGGTTATCCACTTAGTCTGGACACTAAACAGTAATTGGGGCCCCAGATCTTAACATTACAGAAACAGAGAGAGTTACACCTGTTGATACTTCTTGGGTCTTGGGTGACTTTAACAAATTTAACTTAAATCGAGCTATATGAACTTGGCATTTCCATGATGGTACAAGGTTCCTATAATCATCTAGACCTACGGATAAGAATCCTACAAGCCTACGGGCTGGAGGATTTTTTTTCTGAACTAAATCCCAAACCTTCGGCAAAATTATAGTAGAAGGTATTAATAACAGTCTCATCTCATTTCAGGAAATTGGTGAGCTAATTTGCTTAAGAATCATAATTTTACCAACTGGCAGCATAATTTTACCAACTCTAAGTATCGAGTTCTCATGGGACTTTTATGTGGTTACCTTTCTATACTTTTAAGAATGTTTTATTCATATTTTAGAAGTTTTCAGATATTTTAAAATGATCAATCATACATACTCGAATCAATAGTAATTCAACATTTTTTTACTTGTCATGAATTTGAGAATATTTATGAGAAAAGTTTTATTGAATATGATATTCAAGTGACTTGCTGATATAGTCAGTAGATCAGCTGTAGTAATTTTAGAAATTTATAGAAGAATAATATTACATTTAGATCATTCTAAAGGATATTTTTATCATTATTTTCACATTTTTCAAGGAAACTTTACATTATTTCTAGCGATTATTAATTCGCATCTTCCTTTCTACGTTTATTTGTCAACTATTTCAAATATTAAAAAAGTGACTCAAAAGTAGAATTAAAATATGTTACTGTAAATAAATTAAATAAAACGATCGTAATTTTAAAATTGAAAGAAAAATTCTTCAGGGTTTGCAAAGAGATTCCTTAGATTAGGATTTTATCATTCTTCAATGAAATTTTTCTTTCATTTTAAAGATTTTCATCAATTAGCAGTTATTGATAACTGATTACTTTAAATTAATGCGCACTAGAACAACACCGGAGCTAATGGTTATTGACTTATAAATTTCCGAAAAATAAATATAAGGGACTATAATATTATCAAATTTAATAATTTTCTTAAATATCTTCACCATAACACTAAAAACTCAATTACATATAAGGGGCACCAAATCTCATTGTTTTGCCGAACTGATGTTTTGTAGAATGAGGAGTCGAACACATGGTTTGATTTGAACATTGGGGACCATGACCAATCGACGACTTAGTCTACCGTCTTCAATTAGAAATTGGAAACAGATCTATCAGGATTAAGGGAAAAAATATATCTGTTTTTAAAGTGATATAAAAAACGAAATTTTCATCCTTGCGTGATTAAAATTCACCATTTAGAGCAGCGAATTAATATTTTTAGCGTGTGCGGTGGTGGTAGGTCCAACTTGTAAGGTGAAGTTTCAACAAAAAGTTTTGTTTGATAGTAATATAAACGTAGGAAACACTTAACAGCTTTCCGGGAAAATATTTGGATTGGAACGCAATTAAAATATAGGTATGAAAAGTAAAGTCTTAAATAATTAGAAATATGAAAAACACATTTTCATTTTCTACGAGTATCTTAAGTTCAAAATATTTCAAAATGTTTTACAGTTATATAAAATAATTCATTGAAATTTTACTAATTGTTGTCTGAGTGAAAGTGACGAAGCACATCAGGTAGTTATGTTCCTTCAAAACATGCCACGAGTAAATTATTTAAGATGAGAACAGTTACATACAATAAAATGAAAAGATATAAAAGAGGAAGTTATACAAATTATATTATAGAAATGCAATTTCTAAGAATTTTATAACTAAATAAATGTAATACAAATATAATTTACATTCAATATTAGTCAGGAATTTTTTTTTATTTCAAATTCATGAATTTCTCTTTTTTCTTATATTTCATATTACCTTGTACTGTACATTAGTTTACCACAAATGTTTTCAACTGTTTTCACACACTTCCTATAAGCTAAAACTTTGAAATTTGGCATACAAGCTATCTCAGTTTCAATAATAGTACAAATTAAATGTACATGTGTGCTGTACAAAATTCATAAAACCACAAATATAAAAGAAATGTCAAACAAACTGGTAAAAATAAAGCTATTCTTTTTTCTAAATAATGACCACAAAAGTAGAAAATATTATATACAAAATTTTTGAAAAGTTTTGGTTAGGAACTAAAGTGTTGTGCACACTACAGCGATCTAACTCATAAAACGCACAATAATAAGAAAAATAGATATAAAAAGAAAATCACACAAATATATTAAAAAACTGCTCTTTTAAAAATGTGTATTTGTAAAAGCAAAACAGATGTAATTCTTTGAACTATAATCTGAAAATAATTTTTTCTTTTAAGTGCACGAATTTTCAAATTTTTATTTAAAGCCATAAATTGTATTTAGATGATCGTTCAATAAGTCCTTAGAAAATCCAATAGAGGGTGCTCGTAGCATCAAAAAATTTTTTTAACAAGCATCATTACTCACCAGACAGTTGTCTAAGTCTCAGTTACTCGAATTCGTGATCATAACATTTTTCGTGACTTTAAGTTCTTCGACATAACTTTTCCATCCGATGAAATCAACTTAGACTTCTTTTTGGAAAAGACTCACCTTACTTAATGATGAATCCAGATCTCATTAATGGTGACGACGTGAAGCAATCAAAGTTTTATTTGACAGCATATGACTATCAAGTCAAAACTAACTTTTGGACTAATGTCAAATTAAGTATGGTTCCGTTTAACAGATGGCATCACGCAATGAATACAACAAATTACTTTAGTGATGTCATCTGTCTTCAAATACAAGTACATTTTATACCATCCTCTTAATAAAATCAGAGGCAATTTTAGTACCATAATGCCACAAAGAATTTGTACTCAATAAAATATAGAACACAATTCTATATCAAAACCAATGAGATATATCATCGCTTTAAACTCAAAGCCATTCATCATTAATGATACATTTTTTTAATCAAGCTACCTCAGTCTTTACTTCAACGAGCCACAATACCCTAAGAGCAACTATTTAAAATTATGTATACTTATAAGAAAATTTATATTAACTATACTTGAACAAACACGAAGAATGCATTTCAGAAGTAAAAAACCACCTCATTTTCAGCTGAACAATAATTTGTACTTTTTTTTTTCATCAAAATATTTCAATATCTTAAAATTATGATTATTTTTACAAATAATAATGTTTTCAAACAATGTCATTTTTTTTTAATTCCTTAGAAGTTATTCTCAGAATTCTGAGTATGGGTTTAGCTGTATTAATGTAATTTGTAGATATAGAATTTTTTCTCTTACACTCTTTTTTTTTTGACACTACGGAAAATATTAAGAAAAAACTATTTTTAATGTTGTGGCTTTTTAAAAAGGAAATAACTATTTATCTAAACCCTAATTTCATACTCACAATTATCACGAATATTACGTAAAACAAACCGAAAAAATTTCATACTGATTACAAAATTTTTTAAATACATGGTCGGAATGAAAAACAAAAAGAAAACACAGTTTAGTTCATGAATATTAATGAAATAGTATAGTGAGCTATAAAAATGGTAAGATAACAAATTGATTTTGAATTTAATATAAATAAAGCTATATTATTGTATACATATAGCTAGGACAGCTACACAATTAGAATAAGGTACCAAATTCTTTTCGATATTTTGATCATTAATACAGATTACATGAAATGACATCAAGGTTCAATCAGATATTTCTTACCCACTGAAATTTAATCTTTGGTTGCAGAAAATACTCCAAGGACGTTAATTTCCTAATCAGTAAAACTCATACTTTGTTTTTCTCAACAGTTATTTAAAATGACTTTTCTTTTCGTTTCATTTGTCAGATTCTGAATAGCGATAAAGAATAACAAAACAATAAACTCTATGTGTTATGCATATGAATAAACTCCCGATAAGTGAATACAACTTGTTTGTATGACAAATTGTTCTCAAATGCACTCAATACAACAGATTGTTCTAGTTCTGTGTAGCTGCCTGTGGTTAAAATAGTCTATAGTATGAAATTCATCAATTTCGGGAAGTTTAATATTGAATACATTTTTATGTATACAAGATTATTTACAGTAAGATACATTTTCCACTTTCCTTATGCAGTAAACTATTAAAGGTGAAGTGAGTGAAATGAAAGTCGGAAATGACGGCGTTAGAGCTAAATCTGGCTGTACTGAGCCAAATCTGGCTGTACTAAGCCAAACTAAGTATAACTATTTGGGGTGATAATTAAATACCATGACTGACGTTGCAAAATATTTTATTTGGGTGTCATGCATATTTACTTATCATTACCTTCAATATATACTCCTCCTCTATCCATGCGAATCTTCCATTGTTCAAAAGAGTGTTTTAAATCTTCTTTCAGCTCCTTCAAGAAGTGACAGCTTTTTCTTTCGCAGCCTCAACGGACACAAATATTGTTCCTTTTGATACAGATGTCACCTTAGGAAACAGAAGTCGCATGGCGCAAGATCCAACAAATAAGGCGGATGGTCTAACAATGGGATGCTGTTCTATGCTAGTTACCTTTTCAAAGACAATGTGGAATGAGCCGATACATTGTTTTTGGTGGAAAGGTTTGTAGTGAGGATTCTTTGTCTCTATTCCCAGTCTCAACAATCGCACAAATACTCAACAACAGTCACATCGAACCAGGCTACCAATTTATTTTTCAATATTGTCATCTATTTTTGACGTCGAAAGTCGATCCGGGTATGAATAAATTTCAACCTCGTCTCGGCCATCTTGAAAGCGCTTAAACTACTCAAAAACACATACAAGCGATAAACTTTTATTGTCTTGCACTTCTTTCAATAAATTATAACTTTCAGTAGCGGTGTTTCCGAATTTCATGTGAAATTTAACAACAATTCATTGCTCAATTATCATTTTTCTGGCAAAACAAAAAATAAATCGAATGCCAACAAAGGCTAGGGGCATATGTATTTGTTAACAGAATGGAAATGCACTGCATTCCAAAGAGAAGGCTTCACGCTAAACAACTGTCGGTCGCTGGCGTTTGACACATGCGTATTTCTTCTGTATCAGCTTCAGTCTCGTTATTTAGTTACCATACGTCGTATGATTTAGTCAAGGAAAAAAATATAAGAAAAAGGGGGAAACTGATTGACTTAGAGAAGGATATCTAGGGTATCCCGGGTGTTCGTTATCTATGTTTACCAAAGACAGTAAACCTCAGGGGATAGACAAAAATCACTAGTGTACTTATAGATCGTGGTTCCTGTACTTACCTAAAGAAGGTAAGACCCAGAGTGGTAAGCCATCCATTTTAGGATCAGAATGGCTGGGTGTCAATGTTACAAACTTATTAACGAAAGTCTCCATCGTTCGGGACTCAATTTTAATCACAAGTATCTTGTGGGAAAATGTCAGGTGAAGTATTTTATAACCAATAAGATTTCAATGTTCTCATTCAGTATTGTGTAGAAAGAAATTTTTACCCCATCTCTCGTATCACTCGCCTTCAACCTGAAATCAAAGGTTCTGTTTGTAATATCGGCAATAAAACAGCCCACAATTTTATTAATGTATCGTTAGGATTCCGTCTTCATCTCATAGTAATTTAGACAAATTTAGACCTTTAATTATGATATTCACAAATGAGATTTTATTGCAATGTTAAAGAACCAGGTAATACGCGTGTTAAGGAACCAATGAATTGAAAATTTAGAAGAGTCAAGGATAGCGACCAAAACTAGAACTCTTTACGTTAGGTCTCATGCATAAACAAAGTATAATTTTGAACTCTGTTATAGCTCCACATGCATCTTAAATTTCCTTCTTAACACTTTTGATCCGTTCTCAAAAGCCCTTCGAATTTATTGGTAAAATTAATGAAATACCCTTAAAAATCAAAATACTAAAAACTAAATTTAGCCATAAAATATTAGAACGCAGTGTGTGAATTGCAAGCAAAAAACTAATTTGAGCTTTTAAAAGATTAGTAGAATAAAACTTCTTATTTTCATAAATTTAGAGAAACTGAATGTATATTTGAAACCATTACGACAGTGATAACATACAAATAAGCCTTTCACAAATAAACAATGACGTTTATTTGTATATTTCTTAATTATGAAATGACAAGTGCTTATTTATTGTACGAACTTTGTTAATTTTTAATTTCTGAAAGGCAATCTCCTAATTAAGACGATTAATCTTCCAAATTAACAATTAATTATTTCTCGAATGCCTAATTCAGACAATTAATTCTTCAGATATTCTCTTATCGTACGTACTCTTGCTTCGAACATTTCAAGATGTTTTATTTTAAACTCAATTTATCACACAAAATGATTTAATGTTTGTATATTTGGAAAACTTTTCTGAAGATGTTATGTAAATATTCATAACAAATACGTTTTTTATCTATCACGAAAACAAAAAAAAATATGTTTATTCTATAACACATTCACAGGGCAAAATGTTGTAGTAATCACCAAAGGAAGCATATGCTTCAGGAAAGAAAAGTCGAGTATATCTATGATGTTTTTTTTTTCAAATATATATATTGATATAGAGAAAATTTTGAATCGAGTTTGAAATTTAAGCTCTACTAGCATAACTTATGATAATCTAGCTAGTATACCCGTTCTGCGCCCGAGTACATTGAAAAATGAATGGGAATGGAAATTGCAAAAAGAATCCTGAAGGAAAGATAAAAATTTTTATAAGGAGGACCAACTTCAAAGTATAATTTAAGAAAAGAGCGACTTTTCCTCTTAGAAAAGAATGATTTAGTATATGAAATATAGTAATGGGAAATAAATTTAAATCCCATGAGAGGACAAATCTTGTAATTCCTTTATTAGATTTTTAAGCTTTCATAATTTTAAATATTTATCATAAAAAATAACAATATAAATTTTTAATAACGCTGTAATTAATTATTCTATGTTACATAAAATATAAAAGAAATTAAAATTTAATAATACTAAAAAATACATTTAATTTATTCACACGGATTTAATTTTAAAAGTTAACATTTCAGCAAGCAAGCATAAAATACTTTTAACAAGTAATATTACTATAATAAAAATATATTACACATATTTATAAAAAAGAACATTCAGGCTTTTCTTGAACAAAAGCATTTAAAAAATCCAGTTTAGTAATTAATCCATGAGGGTTTCCTTACATTTAAGTAAAAGTTGGCGATAATTTTTCAAATGTGGAATGTTACAATGGACTAATCGACGTATGCGCGGCTAACATAAAAAATAAATAATTTGGTGATTTTCAAAAAGCATGCTAAGTGTTAGAGCCAATCTGCATTTTAAACTTCATTATGAACATAAATAAAAAAACCAAATTAGTGGCATTACAGTACGTTAAATAATTAGCAAAGAAAAATTCAACTATTAGCTTAGAGCTGAAATAGAAAGAGTAATAAACTCAGGTAATACAAATCAGACAGCTTAGAACTGATAGAATGAGTACCTCAGGCAATATTATTCAATAAAAAAGACAAAACAGAAATTTCAATTAGAATTTACTAAAATTGACAAATAAATTTCAATTAGAACTAAAAGAGATAATGCATGATTATCTGAAGCAATGTAATTCAATAAAAATGGCAAATCAATATTTCAATTACAACTGAAAGAGAAATTTAGGCTTAGCAGAAAGCAATACTTGGAATTAGTTTCACTAATCAAATGAACAATAAAATTAATAAGATTGTCAAAAGATGAGTTAAAAAATGAAAATAAACAGTCTAAAATACAATAAATAAATAAAGATTATTAATAGTTTTTAAAAGTTTTCATAAAGCGGTAATTTTACGCTTGTTATTGCCGCCATTTCAACTCAGAAAGCTGTTGCCAAATAAAAAACCACTTTTTCAAAGAACTTTTTTCATGTTTTATCAAATAATATTCTTTTGAAATGAGGATTCTTTTGAGAAACAAACATAATTACTTTGCAAATAACTAAAGTAATCGTAATAAGTCTTTTAGAATGAAAAAAAATTATAAAAAAAAATCTAAATCAAATTATTTGTCTGGAGAAGATATACTATGGCGCCATACTTGACGCACATGAAATGTAAAATAAAACTTCATGAAATTTAAGTTGAATTTCAAGAAAAAGAAAGAAAGAAACATGGCTTCGTGGTACAAAGGTGATAGGTTGAGGAATTTTGAAAATCATGCAAGTGACGAGGACGACACCTAACTGGCCCATTCCCCTTTCTTCTAACTTCCACACCAAGCCAAAGGGAGGACTTATGACCTCCATAGAATTAATATGCTACACGGTGGATCATAAGTAGCATCAAGGTTCGAACCTATGACTCAACAAAAACCGCCTGCCGTGAGTCCACGCCTATGCCCCTCACCCTCTCCCCCCCCCTTCCTCTCTCACTCTCTCTCTCTCTCTCTCTCTCTGTGTGTGTGTGTGTGTGTGTGTGTATATATATATATATAAAGTCGTGCATTCCATGTATGAGTGATTTAATTTTATGTAAACTATTTTAAAAGGCCCAACCAAATTTGTCTCACCAATATCTTTTCCCGCACCCATTTTGGAACTTTAATTCTAGAGCTTTCTAAACATGAATCATGTTTCTGTCACCATAAAATTTAAATTCTCAGTAACCACTTCCTCTTTTCGGCTTCTCCTTGCAGCTATCACTACCCGTCTTCCATCCACCTGCTTTTGTATCTTCAGGAATGTAATATCAAGCCATCCATTTCAATAATTGATTTTAAATGTACAGAATAAGCGTCTCTCATTTCCATTTTTCATAATTGGAGACCATAAAAGTATCCACTAGATGCTATATATGTCTCCGGAATAGTTAATTCAATTGACTTACTTAATTTCATAAGATTTTATATTGTTTAAAAGAAAAAGTGTCACGATTTATATAAGTTATACTTTTCAAAAGTATAATATACAAAATGTCTTACAATCTTTTTTTCTTTTAAATGACATAAAATCTTACGAATTACAAAATAATTATTAAAATAATGCTCTCCTTGAAACTATAAATCTAATTTTAGCAATTCCTTTCAAATAAGTAGAAATTAACTGCATTTTAATGACCTTAATTCAAACCTGCACTACGCCATATTCAGAAAAGTCCTTTCCCTCTATAAAATCCTTCCATCATATTATTTATGCAATTTGCATGACAAATGGGTTTTGTGTAGTTATTTTAATCGAATCAGCTTTTGATACCCCAGTCATTCCAAAAACATCAAGTGCACCTAATATACCAAAATAGCCGCCTGGTCATTATCACCGGCTTAAAAAATTCAGGTGTGTTCTTTCCTTTTTGCCGCCTCCAGTGCAATCTGAATCGAGTCCACCTATTGCGGATCATTGATTTAACCATTATACGAACTCCCTGAGGTATAAAGATTTCTTTTTCTCAATCTCACTGTTAAAAGAGAGCATTAAGAGCTTAGCTTTTGGTACTCAGGGTTCTTTGAACAGTTTTTGTAACTTTCCTGTTAGACATACATTATTCACTTGCTCTCAGACAAAAAAAAGTACTTTTAAAGATTAAAAATTAAGAGAATGTGAAGTTTATTACATATGAATGTGATAAAAGGTTTGTTTTGTCAACTTTAGTATGATAAGATGGTTGCTGAGGATTTCACATAGCATATTTTGGAACAGTCAAATAATCTAGACATATCTATAAAGTTCCTTCTCATTTTTGAAGATTCATTTTAAAAAATGTTTCCTATTCAATCCATTCTACTTTTTCCTAGAAATCTATGATTAGGAATGAAAGCTTTTTGCTTTGATTATGTAATTACCGAACTGCCTTTTCCTATTCTTATGTGTATTGATATTTTTGAAACAATTAGAAGGAGCGAGTAATATTGTGCGCATAAGAGACTAATTACCCTCCTCCCCTCGCCATACATCTGCAAGAATATATCACCAACCACCGTTGTAACTGATACGTATATAACATGCAATATGATGATTTAACATTAAAGGCGATCATTTAATTCGTAAATAAATTTAGTAATAATTTATAATTTCAATATTACTTCTTTTACGCGTTATTCTCAACCTAAAAAGTTATATAAAATTACTTAAAATAGAGAAACATCTTTAGATATAATCCGCTTGATGTTAAAGTATGGCTTAATCAGTGTCGTTTTTAAAGTTAGTGAACATAAGGTCGACTCTTATATATATATATTATTAGTTAATTAAAGTTCTTGCAATTTTATACGATAAATATCATTTTAATCAAACAATAAAACGTGAAAAATTCAATACTCTAATTGAACTTGTATTACAAGAGAATTTAATAGTTTTCGGTCAGAGCCTCTATAAGCAAATTCAGGGTCTCCCTCAAGGAGGTCCAGCTGTGACATTGGGCTATTCGCGGTTTCTCTTCACTAACCTTAGGGACTTTTAATTAAGATTGATTGCTTTTGCTTAGCAACCTTTGTCCAACCAAAAATGAAACGTGAATATGTAGATAGAAAGCAGGTAGAAATGAAGTGAAGCGGGAGAGTTAGGAAATATATGAACTCCGACTGAAAGTCGCGATAGAAAAGCTGAAGGAGAAGATATAGAGAGGCTGATGGAGAAGTGGAAAGGGACTGAAGGAGAACGAAAGAGAGGTTGAAGGAGGAGTTGAAAAGAGAGGTTGAAATAGGCGATTGGATTAAAGGTGTAGTTATTCCGGAGGTTTACATTGGTTCCAAAGTCTGAGTTGCAGTCGAGGAAGGCTTTGTGGTAAGAGTCTGTTAGATTACTATTGGTGGGTTGAATTAGGTTAGTAGAATTCTTCCCCGGGAGAGCATAATTAGTTGTTTTTATATTAATTAGAAGTTAATAAATTCCGTAAATATTATTCTATTGTCTCTTTGACTGACGTACTGTCTTAGTATTTAATCATAGAATTAAGCTATGGCACAAGAGGCAGCCCGGATCGGGCAGGCGTCACACAGCTAGTAATTGTCTAACCAATTTTTATTTACATTTTTATGAATTACAACAGATTGATAATGATTCTTACTTTCTTTATCGTTACATAGATGATTTAATTATTTTAGGTAAAACTGAGAAATTTAAACCAAATGTTTCGTTTTACCCTAATTATCTCAAATTATTAAAAACTAATCTAAATTCTAATACAGTAGAATTTCTGGATCTTGGTTTGCAAATTGTTGACAATAGAATAATTAGTAATATTTATGATAATAGAGAAAGATTCGAATTCCGTGTAGTCAAAATTCCTTTTTGGAACAGTAATCTACACAGATCTATTTATAGGAATATTTTATTAAACTTTTTATTACGTAATAACAAAATAACCACACATAAAATAGACAAGTTTAATAACATTAAAAAATTCTTCAGCAACTGTTTAGATCATGATTATCCAATAAATTTCTTAAATACTTATATACATCATAAATATATTAAACATCTTTGCGAATCGTGATCCCTTTTCAAATCCACCACCCAACAATAGGTCTACAAAGTCGGCTTGTTAGTGGTCTAGCCGTGAAGAATTTATTTATTTATTTACTTTTACACAGCTTTCATTTTTACTCAATCTCAGGACCATTATACTCCTTTACCATACAACTTATTACCAACTAATAATTTGTATCCTTTTACAACTTATTATCAACCAAGCAATGATTTAAATCTTTTTTGAATTTATATGGTGATGACGTGTTAATTTT
The DNA here is from genome assembly GCA_019974015.1 of Nephila pilipes. Taxonomy (NCBI): domain Eukaryota; kingdom Metazoa; phylum Arthropoda; class Arachnida; order Araneae; family Nephilidae; genus Nephila; species Nephila pilipes. Next base: position 1,630,986 of record BMAW01115499.1, on the reverse strand, counting down.
TTCATTTTGAGTATCTGATATCCATCTTGAAGCTTAAAGAATATTCCGTCGTACTACTCACATATTTGAATCTTCATTTCTTTGAATTTTTGTAAGTAATTATTTATATTTTTATAATTTTATACTTTTATATTCTGATTTGTTGACAAATTTTAGAATTTTAGATTTCATTTTTGTAGATTTTATCACTCAACTTTTTTGCATCTTTTAATCATTCAACTCTTTTGTACTTTGAATTTCCCAATTCAGCCTACCAAGTCGCAAAGGGGGAAGGTTGGTACCATTAAACAAGTTTAACCCCGCTTATTCGGTCCTCAGCCCGAAATTGCTTTTTGACTCGCTGGGTTCAATATTTTCATTTATTTTTTATTCTCTCATTTTTAAATTTCTTTCCGGTTTTTTATCTTTTTTAAATATTTTAAATTATTCTTTCATAAATTTTCAGTATATATATATATATATAGGCCGCGGTAGCCTAGTGGTAATGGTTTACGATTCGTAGCCGGCGGTTTCGTTCAATCGTGGGTTCGATCCTTGGCCGCCAAAAACCCGCCGTGTAGCCGGGGCTGATGCACTCTAAATCTGTCAGCGCCCAAAGTCTCCCGTTGACGTGTAGTGGATGTTAAGAGAGGGGGTGCCAGCTCAAGTGTAGTCCTCGTCATTTGACCGTGGTTCAAAATTACGAGGTCCGTCGCCAATAGCCCTTGTGTTGCTTCTAGTGCTACGTTAGTAAAAACTAAACTTAAAAAACTAAACCTATAAATATATATATATATATATGCTAATATATATATATATATATATATATATATGTATGTATGAAAATCGCTACTGCGATAAATTATTAAAGAAGGAAATATTTTAGATTAAAACAAAGTGAAAGAAAAGCAAAACTTAGAAAAAAGGAAATAATTTAAATAATGTTGTTCCAAAAAATCTAATAACATATCAATAAAAGAAACTAATTGCTTGATGAAATACCTATATCAGTAAAGCAAGTCTATTCTGAAACCATTCAAAATATCTTATTTTAACATATATGTACATAAAGTAGGATCAAATTTATTCCAAAAAATTCTTCCGCGCTTGTCGTCACGCAGACGTGCCATCATAAAACGCACTCATTTTCCGGCATGCACACCAGCATGATAAACAGATTTGTCGTTCACCCATGCCAGTCATGCTTTGGTGAAAATTTTTTTTTTAATTTTTTTAAAAAACAATTATTTTTTTTACTAGCCACCCAAGGGCTATTACTTTAAGTGGGGTGTTTTGGCTTACCAGATTAATTTTCAATTTTCTAATCGTTTGCTTTTATTTTAATTGCATGTAACTGATATAACATTCAATTTAGTACTTTATCGTTTACTTTAATTTTATTTACATGTAGCTGATATAATAATTGTAGCTTTTTAATGACTTATTGATTGCTTTAATTTTAATTACGTTTTGCTTAAATATATTCAATTTAATAATTTATTGTTTGCTTTATTTTTAATTATATGTAGCTGATATAATATTCAATTCAATAATTTATTGTTTGCTTTAATTTTAATTACATGTAGCTGATATAATATTCAATTTAATATTTATCGTTTTCTTTCATTTTTTCTTCTATTTAGCTTCTATATATTCAATTTAATAATTTATTGTTTGCTTTAATTTTAATATTGGAAAAGATTACAATTGTCCATTTTTCAATATTTCATCGGTTACTTAAATTTTTATATTTAAATGAATAATTCAATAATAATTATAAAAAAGTGCCCCTTAGGTAGCTACATTTGTTATTTATAAAACTTTGCTTAGAACTTTCGTTTTTTTTTCAACTTATTTTCATTATATTTTGTTTTTATATTACTATTTTATTATTATTATGATTATATTACTTTATTTTTATTTTTTACTATTTTTATTTAATTATTGCTTTATAATATTACTATTTTTCTGTATAATGTTTGTTTCATACTTTTTTTTATATATTTAATCCTTTGATGGTTGAGAAAATCAACAGTTTTCACACTCTTACTATGCATAGGGTAATGATTAAACGGTCGCTGAAAGTAGTAGCTATTTTCCCCCCAGTTTCTTCTAAAAATGTCATTCTTATCTGAGGATGAAGCAGATAATTCGCTCGCTTTTGAAAGATAGTCTTTAAATAATTATTTTGTAAATTAATGTAATATTTACAACAAATAAAGTAGGATCAACCGGCACTTTTAAACAATTCAACAATTGATAATTATTGTAAATATTGATTTGCAAAGTATATATATATATATATATATAATGATTTAACTTTTAATTCAATAATTACTCTAAATAATAACTTAACTTTCTATTCTATCTCATTCCCTAATACTAAAGTAAAGAGGTTCATTCATATTTCCTGATCCCCTTCCAAAATATCCTTTTATTTATTAGATCACGCGCTCTTGAAACGGATAAATTCTGCTTAAACTAATTATAAATCTGTCAAAAACAATCCCTTTTTAATTCCCTATCTATTATATTTCCCTGGAATTCCCTTATTCATACCACGTGCTTCTGACGTTTGATGGGAATTTTCCCTAGTATATAACCAAAAACACAATGAAAAACGTTCTCTCTTTCATACTGCTCTTTTCATACATCTGTTCTGCTCTTCTCACCTTTACTTGCTGTTTAATGATGTAACCAACTACCTAATGAAAATGGTCTCTCTCTCTCAGCTTAAAATAAAAGTGAAAATTCAATACGCTTCGACTGTTATTTGATATTATGTTACATTACAAAAGTCGACAGGGATAATGTTACACATATATATATATATATAAAACTCTTTTTGTGTGTGATACATTTTAAAACATGGCATTATTCATCGCATAATTATTATGAGAATTGCCTAGCTTTCGTGCAATTTTGCAGTAATAAACTTTCCACCAAATTACATTAAAAAATAACTAGATCAACAACAACATTTTCCGTCATTATGCAAAAAAAAATTCACGTTACCCATACTGTCATCTGTATGCTATCAAACTAACTAAATTTTGCTCGTAGGTATCGTTTGCATCACAAACAAAGCAAGATGATATATACGGACGAAATCAGGTCGTCTAACTGCATTAGAGAAAAGTTTTGCTAGAGAAGTAGGATTCGGTAGCGACTATTTGAGTTGAAATAGTTTGGACGTGCTGAACTCGTCAGTGCCCATTATGATGCACTATTTGATTTACGAGCTGGGCTCGTTCATAGCCTTCAAAAAAGGGTTAATTAAATTTAATTTAATATTTAAGTTAAGTTTTCTGTAATTTTTAGGACTTTTAGTGAAAAACCCTTCGCCCAGGAGAGACGCACATAAAAGAAACAGCCGGCCCTAGTAGTACATGCTCGTTTTCGCCAGTTCAAAAAGGTTGACGTTCCTGTTATGATACGTAAAATATATTTTTAAAAGTTTGCTAAATCAAATAAAAAAATCTTTGTTTTGCAATTCTTTCCCTATTTTAAGCGAATGAAATCAACTTAATGAATTGTGCACAATACAGTGTCAAGATATGAGCTTAAGGCCTTCTATACAATATTAAATAAAGAAATCAACAAACTTTTTGCGTATAATATTGTGTTAAAATATTAACTTAAAATATTCTATACAATATTGTATAAAGAAATCAACTTAACTGTTTGTGTACAATATTGAGTTGAGATATTAACTTAAAGGTTTTTGTATAACAACATATAAAGGTTTGATTAACTGACTGAATATTTATTAACATAGCATTTCGAGGGATGTTGACGATGAACCTCGTAATTTTGAACATCGGTTGAGTGACGAGGACCACACCTGTGCTGGCATCTACCTCTTCCACTCCACTTCCACTCCAACAAAACGAATTGTGGTCTCGATAGATTTAGCATGAATCAGTCTCTCTACATGGCGGGTTTTTAGTCGCAACAACACTCCCACCCACAAATCGAAAAAACTACTTTAGCACAAGTTTGAGACCATGACATAGGCTAACGTAGCCAAGATTTATTAAGGTATTGACTTCAGACAATCTTCACCTTACGTTAAAAACTGGATTTAAGTAAAATGTTTTAAACTAAAATTATTTTGTCATAATAATATTTTACTGTAAATTCCTTAGCACACATAAAACATTGTGAGATACGTGAAAGTAATATTACCAGTTCATATTATTTAGCAATGTAGAATTTTCCGTTTTAGCTTAAGTGTTAAAGAGCAGTGGAATCTACTACCCTGATAAAAAGTTAAGTAGAAGTTATAACAATGCATTTAATATGATTTTTCAAGCAAACAATGACAACCTTTCCTGATGATTAGGATGTAATTGTTTGCTTGACTTTCCGTTATTTTTTTTGTTAATCGTTATTATTTTGATTTGGTATGTTTATCGCTTTTAGAAATGTTTAAGAAATCAAAAAAAAAAAAAAAAAATTGAAATGCAGAGCTAATTTTGTGAAGTTTTTAAATGCTCATAAATAATATGTGATGAATTTTTTTTTCAAATTTATTATGGTTCATACATGAATCGTATTCCTTTCGGAAAGTATTAGCTACTGATAATACGTCCACTGATATATTTATTACCATCACTGGAGGCTCTAATACCTACACGTGAACTGTGTTTGTTTTATATCATTACAAAAACTTCATTCTCGTGTGGGCTTTTGAATGAAATGATCCAATACGAAGCATGATATCAAATGGTACTTTATTCATAAATATTTGAGACACTACGAACACAGATAGAAAATTTGGAAGGATTAACAACGCAATCAGGAAACTCAGCAATCGAACAGATTAGTGACATAACAGGAACAAAGACAGTGCTTACACAGAGCAGAAAAACAAACATATACAGCACTTGCTTAGGACAACAACAGAAACAGATACAGCACTTGCACAAGTCTCAACAAAAACAGATATAGCACTATCAATAACATTCAGCTCACAAGCTTACTAGTTTACAATAACGAAAAATCTCAGAAGTAATACACTGCATGCACTACGACCAATACACTGGCAGACACAGGCCATTTCACGGCAAATTCAGTTGGCCACTCTGCTAACCATTCCTCCGTTCATCCACTCACAAATGCCGGTATATTTCCCCGGCCAACCTAATCCCCGGACCAACATCATTTTTCGCCAAGTTTCTTTCCAAGTTGCCAAAATAACTGCCAAATTTCAAAGCCAAGATTCGGGGATCGTTGCTTATGCGTTCTTTGGCAAATTGACGAAAAATCTATAAATGTATTTTTTCCCATAAAAGAGTAACATTGCAAGAAAGATTCATTGCAAATTTGTGACAATATGTCGATTATATTTAACATAAGACATATTCTGTTTTTTATCATACATAATTTTTTTTTCTTATATTACAGCCATTTCAACACGTCATCAAACAAACATAAGGTTAGGGGAAACTGTATGTTGACTTTTAGATTTTTCTCAGAAAATTTTCGTTTATCTCTATTCATTTGAATTTCTGTTTCATAAAGTTAACATTCAATGGGACTGCATAGTCATTTTTTCTGTAATAACCAATCACAGTCTGAAGTCAAGTCCGTAAAAGCGTTATTTTATTTTATAAGCATATTCTTTGCCCCTTTCTTCGTTTTCTATACTTTTCCAATTTCTTTCCAATGGTTTACTTTATTTTCTTTCAATTAATTATATTTTTACATTTATATAGCTGTTTTTAATATATTTCTAGCAAGTAACTATTCTGCATATAGATTTTCTTTTTAAAAACTTTCTTTAGTCTGTACTGTTTTTCACTTATAATTCTAACAGCCTTTATTTTACATACATTTACTCAATAATTGCATAAGGTTTTTATTATTATTTTTTTTTTTCATCTTTGATGATTTTTTTTTTAACATTCACCCATTTCTTATAAATTCTGTACAGTATTTTCGCATCTCTATAGGTTTGTTAAGGCACTTTACAGAAACATTTAATAAACGTAATTTGAAGACAGATATTCAAATTCTTATTCCGGAGTTCTTTAAAATCTATTTTAGAAAAAAACATTACAGCATTGACATACATATATTTTAAAAGAATTTTGCTGGAAGATTTAAGTAAGAAATGCATTAGAAACGTGTAAAAAGTAACGTAAATACCAACGCACACATTTCTACATAATTAGAAAGTAAAAATCAATATCCATATAAAATATTAAAACATCAACCTCTCTAAAATTATTTATTCAGCATAAAAATATCATCGATACTTGAAAGACTCTAATATTTCATAATGGACTAAACAAAACTTTGTATATATCGTCACCGTCAACATCGACCACAAAAGGACTTGTACTTAGTTTCCAGGGAGATATTATTCGTTTCCTATTGCCTGTTATTATCTGAGATTCAATGATATATTACTTTCACTCTTCGACTTAGACTTCCCTTTTGTTTCTAAGGGGACTCCTGCCTATGTCTACAGTTTCTATGGGAAAACAACCGGGTGTTTCCTACATATGACAAGAACGAGTCGATATCAGCACATACAAAAAAATTGGCGAATCTCTTCAAGAAGAGATCCGGGTGTACACAAAAACACATTTTCGATGAAATGGTATCTTGATGTCAACATATTTGGTGAAAGATACGGATTTGTGCTGAATTGGAATTTTTGTTTGCCAGTCGTATGGTGGAAGCAAAAGGAGATAGAAATGTTTTTTTTTTCAGTAAGGCGCTTTTGTATATCGTTGTTTCAGAGAGTAGAGGAGATATAAAAAAAATTAATACCTGAAACTATACTTACAATAAAATATCTTAAGATGTCTTAAATCTTCCGAAGATTTATCCGTTCTTTCGAAAACTACTTGAATATCAATTCCCTTTTCCTTGCAGTCATAGACTTAATGCTTAAAAAATTAATAGCTAATATTATTTTTAAGAAAAAGGATCTGATTTTTCTGACTGACTCCATTTTTTTTCTTTTAAGGGGTTTATTTTCTCAATTTATATATATATATATATTCATAAAGAAAAAGTAACATATACGAGGTTCGTCCGTAAAGTACCTACAAAAAATATTATTAATATACAAATATTTTTTTTCCTTCATAACATTTCTTCAATTCATTGAAATAATGTTTATAAGAATTGTAATTAACAGTTCGCCAAATGTGCATAACATTTAATATAATACCCGAGGAATTTTCAAATATCTGTTCTTTCATGATCCTTTTAAAATTCAGGAAAAGTAAAACTCACTTGGTGGTAATCGGTTAGGAAAATAAGGTAGGTGATGTACTACTGCAATTGAATGCTGTGAAAAACATTGTTGTACTGACAGACTTGTATGGGGCTTAGCACTATCGTGAAAAAGAAGCAATTGCCCAGTATAAAAACGTTCCTCCCAAAACTACCTTTTCCTGTTTATCAGTCGAAAACACATTTACATGTAAAAATGGTGATTGACAGATTGATGTTTTCAGGCACAAATGCATGGCGAATAAATTCTTTGTAATCAAAAAATGCAATCAACATCCCCGTGGTCTTTGATTTCGACATCCATGCTATATTGTTTAGGGAAGGTGGTCATTCCCACTTCTGCCCTTCATTTTTGAGTTTCTGGATTGTATTGTATACAACAGGTCTCAACTCCCTCTATGGTACATTTTAAGAAATTGTTGTCCAGCCTTACAGTAGTCAGTAATTTTTTACAACAAACTTAGCAGTTCTGTTAAAACCTCAAGCACAAACTTTCCTTTTTTTTTCAGATTTTCCTTTAAAAATAATTTACAGCTATTTTTACTTATCCAAGAATGTCTGAAAGTTTCTTAATTGTTAGAAGTCTATCAGATGGTTGTTACGTAAGAGCAAAATCTGGCTACGCAACTCCACACAAAGCATATCTGTCATATACATGCTTGAAAAAATGAAAAAAAAAGTATCCTATTCATGAAAGACAATAAGCCTTATGAGAAAAAGAAAAAAAATCATTGGGGTACTTCGGGATAATGATGCCCGTTCTTGATTAAAAAGACAAATTTGGACAAGGCTTAGTATGTAACAACTATGAATGCTGAGATCTCCCTCAAACCCACACCATAACATTGACAAGAATCTAATAAATGTTCATTTTGCTTAAGCAAGATAGGATTCTCAATATTTAACATGCATTAAATTGGATTCCTTTATGGACTTGGACTTACAGGGAAAAGACATGTGTACTCTAAAGTCTATTATAATTTTTGTATAATATTTATGTTAGGAGTAGTAATGCCATCTGTATAACATGCAATCTCACAGTGTGCAATAACATTCTGAATTTCAAATTATGTTATGTGCATTTAGAAAAGTCTTATAAAATGAATTAAAAATTCAGAACAAAAAGTATTTTTTTAAAAATTTAATTAAATCAAATTTTTAATTCTGAAATTAAGTTTAAAAATACAATTTTAATGGAAGCTTTACTAAGAAGATAGTAAAACAGTTGATTAGACTCCGACATATAAAACATTTAATGTCTTCAGTATGAAGAACTGCAGAAGCCTTAAAAGTTTAACGCACGAACCGAAGTGAATTGTTAGTTTCTTCCAACGGCCATTACATGATTTTATGTTGAATTTTACACATTCCACCCCAAAAACAGTAAACCTTTTATGCACTTTCTACACTTACCTTTTTTATAAAGAGTTTGTTATTATTATTTTTACTTTCTTATCAAGACTTTGTTTTTACAGCATCTCTTTTTCACTTAAACTTAATTACACGAAGTTTTCTTGCTGGTGATATTTTATATCAATTAAAGGGTATACTTTTAATTATATCTAAGATAGAATATTTGTGTTTCAAATGCCTATATTTTTACACACCTGTATTTTCAGAAATACGAATGTAATACTGAATTGAATTTTGAATAAAATAGTTCATATTTTTACTTACATAACAGTGACTTCTTTTTTAACATTTTTATTTTGCTTTTATCAGAAAATGTACACACAAACGCAAAATTCGAAGTCATCTTATAAAATCAATTATCTTATTAAGTCAAAATATGAAGAATTTTATAAATTTTATATGATGGATATAAAGATAAATGTGAAGTTAATCATTGTTTGTTTATCTAAATAATAATTGTTTCTTTTGTCTTTATGAAATTCTTATCTTTTATCTTTATGTATTTGTTTTTTTATTTCTTTCGAGAAGTTTTTTTTTTATTATGAAATAAACTTTTTCTATAAAGAAACGATTTTATTTTGTCAAATTGTAAATAATTTATAATGCTAAAATTAAAAGACAATTCACATTTTTAACTCGATAGTTTGAAGCTAATGTCACCCTTTCGTTTGTTTTGTTGATTCAGTGGATTTTTGTATTATTGATATTGTCTTTTATTGCTTTCAAATAATTTTTATTCAAATTATCTACAACGTACAAGTAATATTTTATATAATATTTATTCAAGTTTAGAATATACGCAATTGTGGGAGTACTTAAGAGATGGCTTTCTTAAAGTTGCACTACGGTTTCATCGTTCCATATATTTTACAAGAAATAATATGTTCCTTCAATCCAAGAGAGATCACAAAGTTACCGTATAGTATTAATGACAATTATATCGGTTCTCATTGCCTGGTATACAAAATGTATTTACAGTGTGAACTACAAAGTCTTTCGGGTTAGACAGGCCTTCTATGTTATATTGGAAATAATATATTCAGTTAGCTGTCTTTGAGCGTTCTAATTATTACAAAAACATCATCTGCATTGATGAGAGAAAACTGGAACGCTTGTGTTTGGAGTTCTCGTGAGTTTTGTAATGTCAAGTTTTAATTTTAACCTCAAAGTTTATATGCCTCAAAACTGTCTGTTAGATATTGGGTTCTTTTCTAGGATTGATGACCAGTGTAGTGTTGAAAAGGAAAAATAATGATAACAACTCTCAGTACCGATTTCTTTATTTTCAGTATACAAAACAACATCACAAAGCAACTCGATTACGTCGGATTTTTTTCAAAAAATCTCATCCATCATTGCCAGGTCCTCATCTATATACTTGACCCGCTGCCAGATCAACATATCTGCTTTATCTGCTGCCAGGTGCGGGTGCTAGATTCTTACACGCCCCACCTAAGAGTAAAATTAGCCCCTTGTGGCTGATTTTACCACTCCACACACAAAGAAAATTATTAAAACAGAAAATTCAAAGACATGAAAAATAATAATGAAAATTCAGTTGTCTTTCTGATTGTTCCAATCAAAGTTCTTCAAAAGAAACACATCTAATAAAATAATTACTTCACACAATTGAAATAAGTGACTATGTTCCCAGAAAGATATAAACTATAAAGGGATTGCATGCAAATATTAAGAAAAAATACATTGTACAATAAAGAGTACACAAATATGCACAATACAGTCATTTGAGCTTGGTAGATCAATTGGACCCATCAAATCCAAATTCACTACATGAAATGGTAATTCAGGCCTTGCCACAGGTGTAATTGGAGATCTGTCGTTAATCCTGACCGATCGAGTGAGTTGAAACTCTTTACAGGACTCACAAAACTTCTTAACATCAGTCCTCAGGCCCTCCCAAAAGAAGGAATACTTGATTTATTCAAGCATCTTCTTCGGACCTATATGACTATTGAACACAGAGGTATGAGCTAGTCTCAACACATCAGTCCGTCTGCATTCCGGAACTACTAGTTGTCCAATACTCTCCCCAAGTATTTTATCTCTATGAAATAGATACCCATCTACAGGGGGTGGACAAAAATATCGAAACACCTTGTAAAATGCATGTTTGAAAAGAAAGATTGATTTTAATGAAATATGTAGGTGGCGCTGGCGTTTATGACTACTAACGCCACCTATACAACTTCGTAAATGTGCTAAACAGTTCAGTTGTTGTCGGAGTACTGTTATGTGAGGTTGTCATTGCATTATGTCAGAGTTAACAGACTTCGAACGTGGGCAAATTGTTGGAGCACGTATGGTAGGTGCTTCCGTAAGCAAGGTAGCCGAGGTGTTTAGTGTTTCAAGAGGTACTGTATCGAAGATTTATTCCGCATATTTGAAAAGCGGAAAAACATCATCTGCTAAATCACAGCGCGGACGAAAGTGTGTGCTGAGTGATCGTGACAGACGATCATTAAGGGCAATTGTGACGAAAAATAAGAAGACCACAGCAGCAAAAGTTACTGCTGAAATGAATGTTGTGTTACAGAACCCTGTGAGTACCAAAACAATTAGAAGGGAGCTTCATAAACAGGGAATTTCTGGCCGTGCTGCAATTGAGAAGCCACTCATCAGTGATGCTAATGTCCGTAACAGGAAAAGGTGGTGTTTAAGTCATAAAGCCTGGACTATAGGGCAGTGGAAGCGTGTAATATGGTCTGACGAGTCTTCTTTCACATTGTTTCCCACTTCTGGCCGTGTTTACGTCTGGAGAACGCCATCTCAAGCCTATAATACAGACTGCTTGTTGCCAAGAGTGAAACATGGCGGGGGTTCTGTTATGGTTTGGGCAGCCATATCGTGGTTCTCTGCTGGCCCCATGATAACTGTGTCAGGGCACATGACTGCCAAGACTTATGTGAACATTTTGGCAGATCAAGTTCATCCCATGGTACAAACTTTGTTCCCCGATGGTGATGGTGTCTTCCAAGACGACAAAGCCCCTGTTCACACAGCTCACATTGTCCAGGACTGGTTTTCTGAGCACGAGGAGGATTTGTCCCATCTCCCCTGGCCACCACAGTCACCAGACCTGAATATTATCGAACCTTTGTGGTCTACATTGGAACGGAAAGTGCGTTCTCGTTATCCACCGCCAACATCGTTATCTGAACTTGCCACCGTTTTGCAGGAAGAATGGTATAATATTCCCTTGGCACACATACAGGAACTGTATTTATCCATTCCGAGAAGACTGCAAGCTGTTTTGGATGCCAACGGGTTTCCTACACCATATTAAGCAAAGAAACATGTTTTTTAAAATGTGTTTCCATATTTTTGTCCAACCCCTGTACTTCATAGTAGTTTCCTTTGCCCTCTTTGACGTGCTCCCAAGCGAATGCTGATTCGGCACAACACCCCTGCTAGGAGCGAAAACTGTCAGCCGCCATGCTTCCCTTATCCGTCTGAGCGGTCACCTCCTTGTCCTAAGTAATACTTGTTACCACTTCATTTCGACATGAAGTAATATTACTTTGAGAATCCTCAACGTTTTCTGGTGCTTTCGCTAGCAAAATTCCAGATGAAACCTTGGTTTCACCTAAAGCTCCTGAGTCACCTCCCAGGTACTGATAGCTTTGAGCCAGTGAATTCTCTTCACTTCGGGCTCCTCCCAACATATCTAAAACATCTGGTGGAAGCAACACATCTTCCACCAAAACTTCTGCCAAAGCACATAATACTTGCTGGTGCACCACATTAACCTGACCACCGGTAGCAAGACCAGTCGGAACATATACTAAAGGACATTTAACCACCGGACCGCAAATACCTTTCAAATAAATCGTGGAAGCTCCTTCAACCGAAATTCTAGGAACTAAGTCCTTTTTGACAACAGTAATTTTCGTACCAGAATCCCCCAGCGCATGGATTAATTTCCCATCTAAACTGATAGATGTTTTCACTAATTTGCTTAACTTGTCTTCAATAGCTTGCCTAGGAATGACTTTACCAAGCAAGTCAACTCAAGAAACTTCTGTCCCATCTTCCAGTTCTGTCCCTTCCGTGGAAACTTTATTCACATTAAGCCTTTTATTATCAACTCCTTTGTACTTCGGGTAATCCCGCCTAAACTTTTTGTCGGATCCGCAAGTGAAACAAGTTATTTTTTTAATTTCAGAAACTTTCGTTTTTTCAAAATATTTCCTAGGAAGCAAATTATTGGACTTTTTCTCTCCAAACGGCTGTTTACCCCAATTAATATTAAAACTTCTCTTTTAACTATCGTTCTCTTTACCTCTCGCAGGCCCATCATAGGAATTCCCTTTGGAAGAGTAAAATATATCATATTGTTTGCCCAAGTCCCTGGGTTTGTACCATTCTTTCCCTTGGAGCAAACCTATATGGGTCGCCATCTCAGAATCCAACATTTCAAACATTTTATCTGCAAAGATCAGTCGATTGACTGACTCAAAATCATACGCTCCTCTAAACTTACAATAGTATAACCACATTGATGTTAAGCTGGACGCGAACTGAGAGAAAGTTTCATCAGGATACCGTTTGGCTTTCCTAAAATTTTCTAGGCATATTTTCGGTGAAGGTTCATACTCTTTGAGCATATCCTGTTTTAAAGACTCGTAGTCTTTTAATTCTTCTTCACCTAGGTTAATTAATAAATGCGACACTTTGTCCCCTAAAATGCATAACAAAACTTTTGGTTTGAATTCGTCGCTGACATTTACAATAGCGAAAGCTTTTTCAAGACTCGAAAAGAAATAATCTCTCCCATCTGATTTACTGGGTACTTTTACTGTTAAGAGCCTTACCATTTTAACTATTTCGTCTAAAGATTTTACGCGTGAGGTTTGACCATTATTTTGAGCTGCACTCTGATTAACGTTCCGAGATAATTCTATTTCCAAGCGTAATTTTTCAATCATTAATTGCTCTTGTTGTTCTAGCTTTTGTTGCTGTTCTGTGTATAACCTTTCGGCCGTAATAACCTCCAATAACTCTTTCGCCTCTTCCTCTTTATAATATTTACTAGAGATTATTAAATCCCTCAAAACAATTTTAGACATAGACGGATCAGGTGACTTATTTAAGTCTCGCGCCAATTGTATTAAGTCAATTTTCCTACTTTTGTTAAGAAATGCCATTTTTAGAAGCTAAACTTAATGCCAAACTACCTTGCACCAAATTTAAGTACAAGTAACACTAAAATGAACTAGTACATATTTAACAAATAAACATCATACACTAAATCTTTTTTATGAGAGTACTCAAACTTTACAAACCATTAGAAAGATATATGTAATAAAACTTATATATGACACATTTATTATCTGGCAAACCACAGAGTATTTTTTAAAAAAAACCAACCACAATATTTAGATAAATCTCAACAGAATTATTGCTCAAATAATAAATCTTCTCTTTGTTTTTTTATAATTAAAAATTTAAAAAAAGAGTCTTATACAGGACAAAATCATACAAAAAATATCTTTAATTATGAGTATAGGAAATAACCTCGGATTACATTAAATTATCAGTAATTTGACAAAATAAAGGACTTTTCTTTAAAATGAAAAACTCATATAATATTAAAAAAAAACATGCTGAATTCTCTAATTTACACTAACAGGAAGTCTACTCGAATATTTTTTAACAAATATTTTTCACCAACTCAAACATAAATTTTGTGCAATTATTTCAAGCAATTCAAAGTAGGTGAATCTAGCTAATTTTCTTTTAACTTCTGCCAACTAAACTGTTGTGCAAAGTACTTCCTACACACCAGTTTTTAATTTTTGAAACAACTTCAAGACAGTAGATAATGATTTTAAAAGCATATTAATTATAAATTTAGCACTAGAACTCATATAACATATTTCATAGAATTTAAAATGATACTCTTTTATTTCCAGACACAACAAATACACTTATAATCTTATTATTTCATGAACACAATAATTCGGCTAATTAGAATGTTACAATAAGCCTATAAAAATTTCTTTTCCAGATAACCGTTTTCATATTTTAACACAAATTAAACATGACTGTATCCCATTATACATTTAAATATTTAAATGATATTTCAACTTAGGGGAACAATAGCCACTTAACTCGACACGAACGCTATTTCTATACTTGAACACCATTGGAATTTCTTTCGGACTGTTTAGATCGCCGCACCTTAATCAGTATTCGAAGAAACCCGTGACTTGTATCCTTTAGCACATATTCCGTACGTAGACTTTTTTTTTTTTTACTCGGAACCTCTATTAGACCATTACCGGGAAACATATGATAGTTAACTTGAAAAAACACTGCCACGATTTTTGATCCTTGTCTGGAGAGTTCAGCTCTTGAAATCAAATATCCACTGGAAGCAAAATTATTCGCTCACGGGTCATTTCGAGATTATTTCTTTCATTTAACATCTCATCAACTCCTTTTCTTGACCCCACTTCTGATACCACTATTAGATATTGGGTTCTTTTCTAGGATTGATGACCAGTGTGGTGTTTAAAAGAAAAAAATAATGATTACAACATTCAGTCCTGATTACTTTATTTTCAGTATCCTAAGAGACACATCACAAAACAACTCGATTCCACCCGATTCCGTTGGATTTTTAAAAAACATTCTCCATCGTTGCCAGGTCCTCCTCTATATACTTGACCCGCTGCCAAATCTGTATATCTGCTTTATCTTCTGCCAGGTGCGGGTACTAGATTCTTACACCGTCATTTGGCCTTTTACATAGTATTTAGCTGCGTTTTATAGGTAGCGTCTTTATCAGACTGTGAGGGGCTACTTTTATGAAACCGATTGTTTAAATGTGGTTTTAATGTGGTTTAAATGTGAATTGTTTAAATGTGGTGTAATGCAAAGTAGTTCATCTAATATCAAAGTAACAGTAATATCGATATATTTTCTTATTTATAGACTTGTTATCAACAAGATTATTAAAATATTGTATTTCGCAATGGATAACCATAAATTTAAATCTACTTATAATTAAAAATTGCTGATATTGTAATCACATTTTAAGGAAAAGAATGCAACATCTTTATTTCCAAAAAAATATAACCCGAAAAGAATGACAAAAATAAGGTTTTTAAAAAATCTATATTGTTATTTTAAAAAGAACAGAAATTATTATGGCTACAATAATTATCTTAGCTTCAAAGAATTTTAATTATTTGCAAAGCAAATTAATTTACTTATATATTCATAAAAACTAAAGCTATCGCATTATTCACAACAAAATGAAAAAAAAAATGTTTTGTTATCCCTCCCCCCCCCCAAAAAAAAAACCCTCTTCCAACAAATTACAAATATGTAATGATAAAACCGTTCATCAGAACTTTAGCGATTTACAAAAAGATAATTATTATAGAAAAAAAGTTCCGAAAATTAATTCGAGAAACGTTTTTAAACTTGCAAACACTTCATTTCAATGGGTATCGAAGCTCAAATTTTCCAATAAATGCACTCAATAGGGTACTGACCTTTTTTATCAGCAAAAGTAAAAAAAAAAAAAGTAAATAGGAAATTTTCCTTCCGAAATATAAAAATTTTTCTTCTGATTCACATTCTTCAAATATGATAAATTTCCTTTTTAATACTTCGAGAATCATTCAGAATTCTTTGATCACCTTCCAACATTAATCTTCATCAACCAATCGGAAATCGATACATTTAGTTTTTTTTTTTTTTTGGTGAGGCCTCTCTAAACTAAGGCAGTTGAAGAGCAGCTATTTTCTTTCAGAGTATTAGTTTTGTTAAGAAAAGCGATTATTGGCTATAATAAGTATGGAGTGAAGATGAATTCCAAGCTTAATTGTGTTTTAATTTAGAATCAAAATTAATTTTCTTTTACATGCTTCTTCAAAATCAAATTTAATTAAGCGTTTGATGCTTATGTGATACTGTTTAAGAAAATTGTAAGTAACATCTGAGTGTGTCTACAGTAGATTTCAGGGGGGGCACGCATGAGCTCACGATTGTCGCATTCCGGTTTTCCATGTATTATTAAGAGCCACACAAAAATTGCATAGTATTAAAAATACACAAACTCAAGTTTAATTTAATTACTATTTTCCCTTCAGGTGGCTTCTGTCTCCTCTTTTGTAGCATTGGGACTTATTACTAGCTAGTGTTCATGTAGAGTAGCTGTCGTAACGCTGAACCTTCAGTCAATTTCCCAAGCGAATTTGGCACTCATTAATCAACACAGGAGATTTAAAGGGTTGATTTGACACAAGACCAACTATCCAAGCCAAAATATTCGGAATCGAAACTAGGTAGGTGATTGTTATTGTTTATTAACGTCGCATAGAGAAGGCTATTTTCGACGAACCTCGTTACAGCAAACTTCAGTCATGTGACGAAGACGAAACCTGAGTTGTCACTTCCCTCTCCCAACTTCCACGCAACGCCAATTGGAGGATTTCTTACCTCAATAAAATTTAAGATGCATCAGCTCCATTACACGATGGGTGTTCAGAGGCATCAGGGCTGGAATCCACGACCCAACGAAAACAACGCCGGTCACGAGTCCTCGATCATGAACACTTGGCAACAACAGACCCTGCTCTGCAATGCTCGAAGAGATATATGCTCACCACTACACCATCGCATAGAAATAAAGTATAGTAAAAATGCGTTTGTCAAAACTATAACTTTTAACGAAGGACTATGGTGAAAGATCTCCAACTTGACATAAAATTTGTAAAATTTGTTCAGTGCTACCACAATCACTGAAGTACATAGTCACACCCAAATATTCTGCGTCGTCGATGTCGTTTTGCCTTCTGATGACGCCAGAAATGTGTAAAAAAGTCGGTCAATTCAACAATCTGAAGCAATCTATTTTAAATATTCAGTTTTAAAATGTGTCTTAAATATTCAGTGAGAGCCCTGCTTAACTCAACCAATGGCCGCATATGGTTCATAGTAACGAAATTTGCCTCCTTCAATATTTAGTAATTTTCTGTCTGCAACTAAATACGATTGAAATATGATATTCTTCTGCATTTTTTAATTTAGAATTACGCGCCACTTTTTCCTTATGTGTTATTGCTCAAAATTAAATTAAGTTTCTGATACTTATTATCATAATATCATAAGGCTCCTAAATAACATTTTTTTTTAATTCTATGCAATACATTTTAGTATTAATATAGGGTGGACCGAAAGTCGCATTACAAATCAAGATGTCAATAAATTTTGTAAAAATTATTATTATTGTTGTTATTTTTCTTGTGATCGGAATCATCAAAATCAAGGCCGTGTTTTAATTATGGAAAAATACGTAGCTGAAATACATGTGAACATAATTCAATGTTCGTATATACAAAAAAAAGTTTCATTCACACAGAGGACATATTTATGTCATTTCATTCAAGAAAACATTTTTTGAGCTTATGATATTAGCCTTGGTTAAACATTTCGAGGCATACTTTCCTGTAAAAGAAACTAAAAAATCGAAGGTACCGCTCGACACACATAGAGACTGATTTTCATCGTGTTGAGGAAAGTATTGCTGAAAAGCTCGAAACATCCACCTTACGTAGTTTTCAATATTAGGAAAGCAGTCCTCATACTCCCTTGATTTCGTAGCACCAGACTTTTCCTCTGGAGATACCATAAAGTTTGCGTTTCTACCAATACTTCCTCTACATAGCATGATCAAGATATTCAAAGGATACAGCTATAAATATGGCAAACAGTTATGAAAGTTTTTTTAGATGAAAAAAGCTCATATTTGCAAATTGAACACTAGTACTCAATTAATCGATATCGGTTTCTATATTTAGCTCAAAATTTTTCCAAACAACACATACACATGCATATATATGTATATATATATATATATATATATATATATATATATATATATATATATATATATATATATTCTATTTGAAAAGTTTAAATTATATTAATTTGAAACTATAAAATGACTTTTTACCCATCTTACCCATCTTATAATACATTTATATTGATATCTAATTGAATTTTAGTTCTCTTTATTATTATATTGGATATATTATATATAATAGCCTAGAGTATCTATACATTTTTGAAAAAAAATTGTAAAAACATTTATGAAATTTTTTATTGATAAATGACAAAAACACGCCTGAAGAGATCGGTTATATAAAGAGACACAGTCTAGCACATAGCATTAAGCAATAAAAAAAGGTGCAGCCGGAAGACATAATATAGTCTAGAAAAGTTCCTTTGTAAACAAAAAATAAATACGAATACTTAGACGAAAAGAAATCAATGAAAAGAGTATTGCGTTATAATAATCTTTTCATTGATTTTAGATTCATAAGTATCAAAAATCTTTGAAAGGCATGACATCAAAGAGCAAAAACAAAACGAACTGAACTTCAGATTTTATTTCAGGGATATTATTAGTCACTCTTAAAATACTACCAAAAATGGTTAACCTTTATTCAAATCGAAATTTATTATGTTTTTTATAATTTATTCAGAAATGAAGATAATTTTATTTTTAAATTTCATACACATAAGTAGTAAAATCATCAATTTTCAAATGGTTGATATGTAAAAATTATTTAAATAATGGATTGGCTTGTGGAGAGGCAATATAATCTCTTTTATGTCAAAACTCATATTATCAAAGAAGTTTGTCATTTGTTGTACTTAAAATTATTAACGTAAGCCAGCTGTGTTTTGACAGAAGGTAGATCATATGAGCGAAATATTTAAATGCATTGGTCCAAGCAATCGTTAATAAACTGTTTTGTTCGCAGAAAAACATTCATTATAGATACAGACATATTTTAGTTGCAATAAATTACATTTTATTAGATACAATATATTTGGCCACAACGATCCATTAGAGGTAAAAAAAAATCAATAGAAATAATTCCATCTATTATAAAAAATGTCAACTTACAGTATTAAAAGTTCAAACCACATGCATGTAAGAAATAACGTGTCTCATGATAAAACTTGAGAACAAACAGATATATCGAGCTATTACACACACATCCTGAACTCAAATTTGCATAATCTGGTGCTATATATTTCATTTTTAAATGGGCTATGAAAGGAGGAATTTATGCTAATTATTTTATATGTTTATCAAATTCACATATATCTAAATTATCATGAAAAAAGAGCTTTAAATTCTTTTGAATTTACATCTGTATAAAATGCTGCATATTTCAAGCATGAATTGATAATTTAAAGAGTCTTGCATATAACTCAAAGCATGACATATTGAAATCTTTTTTAAAACCCCAAGTGTTTATACCGAATTGTTAAGTAAACTATCACATCCTCCATGCGAAAAATACACTTCCTTATATAATTAAGAATTTTATGAATATGAAACCCATCACGAACTTTGTATACTACAGTGTCATTCTTTTCTCACTTTATGATATCGCATTTTGTTTTCATTTACTTATTTGTTTTTCGTCGTGGAAACTAACGTTAGACATAAATCATGCACGCAGGGTTCCATCCCGCTGTATATACATGTCTTAGTACATTTCTTCTGTAATAAACAATTTTAAACTGCCTAAAATATCTCATAACGTGTGATTGCATTTCTTTACTTCAAAGGTCTAGTAACGACTGAAGTGTTAATGACAACAGGATTAAGATGAGATCAATTAAATATATTAAAAACTCACTCCTCTCTCTCTCCTTCCTGTCTTTCACTCATGAGAACAATAATCTAGTAGTTATGATAGCTGATTCGCTGCCGATGTTGTTCTCATGGAGTAGTGGGATCAAGCTCTGTTGCTTCAAAAGACCAACAAATTGGCGGGATATATTAAATGCACATTAAATCTGATCGGGGTTCCATGTTCTCCCGTAGGCATAATACGAAAAGTTTGAGGGTCATTTGACCGAGATTAAGAATTACGGGATCCGTCGCTTATAGCCTTTTGTTGCTTTTTCAAGCAACGTCAATAATCAATCAAATAATTCTCTAAGACGCACATGTTTTAGTCGAAATATTTCAAGAAATCTTTGATTCCTTCAATAGTCTTGGCATTATGTATTTTAATTTTTTTCCTTTAAAATATGGTTAAGAGATACTCTCAATCTCGATAAAAAAAATTCCCTTTCGAGAGTTTCTTTTACAAACTTTTGAACATTAAAAACATTTGTTATTTTTCAAATAACATGTTCAGCAGCATTGATATCCGTACTGATTTTACAGTAGAGTTACCATCACTTCCTCAGCACTCGAAGCAAAATATACATTTCAAAATATCCCATACAAGGTTGGGTAAAAGTGTGAATTTCAGTCTTTTTTCAAATTCATCAAAAGTTCTTTTCAGCACTTCCGCAAATTTAATACTAAAACAATACTATTTAAGTGGAAAATATACATAAAACTTTGAAAAGTGGTCCCTCAATTTTCGCTACCTAACATTTCCTACCGTGCAGTTTCATCTACTATATATTGGATGTTTACAAAAGTTCCTTGGAAAAGTAAAATGGGATTAAAAATGATATATGTATAAGCGAAACATAAAGTTTACAAATTTATATATCGTAGTAAGGGATTTTGTATGGTATTAAAGATACTGAAAATGTCACACAATAGAGGACACAAATGATACTTTATCGGGATGGAAAAAAACAAATGAAAGAAATGTCATGTTTTTAAGTAACATAATTTACAGCCTCAAATGTTTAATATAACAAATTTTAAATTTTTATACTGAAAGAATCTGAATTATATTTGAACATGGCAGCATGGAACACATAGTCAACTTAAATATCTGCTACTTTCTGATGTATTGAATATTTTTCAAAAACTGGGTTTTCCTCTATGCACCTGGGATTTCCATACCTGATTTGCACTATATAATGCTAGATGATAAATTTGCATATGCCGTAAATAAGCACCGCATACATTTTGCCATCATAAAAACATGAAGTATTATGTGATGTTATTGGGACTGCAGAACATCACATAAATTATTATGTTCATTATGTTTTCGTATTAAAGATGTGCATGCAGAATTGGTTTATACCGTAATTTTGTATGTTTTTATACCATAATTTTGTATTGTACGAGCAATCTGCATACGTTTTACTTCCATAAAATTATCTACAATATCACCATCTATTGCAAAATGTATGAACCATTTTTCTCATACCATATGAAATCCTCTACTATAGTGAATATAAATCTGCAAATCGCAATTGACTTATGGATCTTTTCATAACGCATTTTACTTTTGCAACGAACAAACATTTGTTAATATATATATCACTAAAACTAATGTATTATAATTTAATCTAAATAAATTTAATTGTTTTCTTTCCAATAAATTTAATGTATAATTGTCTGAAAAAAGTGGAACATCCTAGCAATGATTGTAACAATCACAATTTTAACTACAGCTGGACATATTTGATATCAGAGTTAATGGTACAAAATGAACTAAATTATGACAAAAATTTAACTTGTCAGATAATTGTTTGATGAACTATCTTAACTTATTAAATAACTTTTATATACAATTTTATAATTAAATCGCAATTTTACTTGCAGCTAATTTCGTATAAAAAAATAAGCCTTAAGTTCACATTTCGCAAAGCTCTGATTAGAGATTGCTGAGTTATGAGGATTTAAAAAATTGGTCACTTAATGTTAATGAAAGATAAATAAAATTAATCATGAATAATTTTCGAATATATTTACAACATACGATATAATTACTTTAAAATTCTAAAAAGAAAAAAAAATTAAAAGGTATTATTATGAGGAATATATCACATAGTATTATATATATTTCAAAATTAAAAGGAAAGAAAACTCTAACATACATAATAGTTTCGATACTTAGATTTCCTATATTTCGAAAATTTTCTAAATTTTCAGGCAACTATCTTCAATAGATTGAATAATAAGGTAGGGTAAAATCTTAGTTTAGAAAATATAAATTTTTCCCTGAGGGTTCATATATTAGTTTAAATTTATAAAATATTTATTCCTATAATTAATGGTGTTTGAAAATGAATAACAAATGAATAAATTACTTTATCTCTTAGCTATGTTGATATAAAAAATATCTCTTAATGTATTAAATAAAAAACGAAGAAAAGCAAGTACTACAATAAAAGTTAGAAACAAATGTTAAAATATTAGAATTAGCAAAAATAATGAAAGTTCTCTGATAATTTGTATCACAAAGGAATAGAGTATATGCCCCTTACAATTTTTTTCTAAATATAACTAGGGGTAATCGTCTTATTTTTGAACGAAAACTTGAACATAATTCAATATCACATAATTTTTTAGTAGTTAATGAAATTTATGAACTAATTTTAATTTGTTTTATAATTTAACTCCTTTTCATCTATTATCAATTTCATTCAACCAAAACAAAAATCCAATGTTTATTAAAGTGCCATTTTAGAGCAATATGTAATTATTAGAATAAAAAAATGCGTGATAATGAAAATAATAATTATTGCACTCTTACAAATTCTATCAAAAATTGCAACAAATTCTGTGTTTCTTTGTTGTCTGAATTACTAATATTTGAATGATGAAAACAAAATTGTTTTTTTTCTTGGAGGAATCAATGAATCAATAATATATATATTTATGATTAAGTAATACAAATATCATGAAATCACTTAAGTGATTTTCCGTGTTATTATAGATAATATGTTGAATTATATTCACAATCAAGCATAAACATTTTATGGCTAGATGTTTTAAATAGGTAACTATAGGATTCATAGTTATCTCTCTTGAAGATTTATATCTTCAGAACAGTTTACCATCACCACAAGCTTAAAGGGTAACTTATCAACTTCAAATAATGGAATAGCATTAATAGGAGGAAAGGTTTTTATGACTAAATCACTCAGATCCAATAAAAAAAATTCTCACCATAGATTGGCCAGAGTTAGGAACTTTTATGAGTCACTTAGGATTAGTCACCGTGTCCACTCTCCCTTATCCACCATTAACTGAGTGATTATCGCCCTACAGTTGGAGAGTCGAAAGGAAACTGGCTAAACAATAATATATTCTACATATTATGTTGCATATACTGTCATCTGGAGTACAATGGACTGTGATGGTGAATTGTGGGGCAGTGATAGAGTGGGACTGAATGGCGCAAGAGAAATAAATATATATTTAAACTATGCGAAACTTTCATTTAAAGTTAGAAAATATATTGAAAAAAAAATAACATTATGATAAAATAACAAAAATTACAGAAAAAATACAATAATATCAAAAATATAATGTAAAATGCTTGCACCATAAACTTCAACGTGAAATAAAAGTAAATTGTTCGAGGATAATAAAATGCATGGAATGAAAATTATCGGAATAAAAAATTTCCGTAAATTAGAAAAACATATGAAAGAACAGTTAAATAACAAAGATTCAGTATATATATACTGCTAAACATTAAAATTGCAATACCAGGAAAGAAGGATCTGGCGATCTTCAAAATCACACGAAAGGAAGAAGTTGGGATATGCAAATGATTAGTATTTCAGCTTATTTGGATAACACAGGAGAGAGAAACAACATCTGAAGCATTGTGTGAAATGAAGGTTGTGAATTGGATTTCTCATTCGGAAAGCGCTTTGTAAATTCGGAGTTTGCTCAGAATATCGTTCTATGCCTCGAATGAGAAGAAATGCATACAAACAAGTGTCGGAATTAGATAGAGACAGGGTCGTTGACTATTGAGAGTGTGGATTACCGTTCCGTGATATTGCCCGTCGCACTGGTCGAAATCCAACCACTGTCAAGCGAATATGGAATCAATAGTTTGATATGAGTCATACTGAACGGCATACAGGATCTCCACGCCCGTTCATGACTAACTCCTGAGAAAACAGTTATATTGTGATGACACCCTACTTAATCATGCAACCACATCAAGGTTCATTAGTCAGGAAATGGTCAGGAAATAATTACAACTTCTTTCAGTGGAATTGTGATAAATTTACAAATTTCTTTTTACATTTTTCTTTCCCTTTTGCATATTAATTAAGATAATTAATTATTCAACAGGGTGGGAAAACGCTCATTTTTTCAGTATAAATTTTGTTGCAATCTCATCTAAAGCTAAAAAATATTCGCTTTAAGAAACACAATTTTTGACTACTCAATCCTAAATTTATAGAAATTTATACATCGAACCAGAAATTCACTTAATATTAAAAATTATTGAATAATTTACGTAT
>BMAW01115499.1:1592094-1605495 GCA_019974015.1 Nephila pilipes | reverse complement strand
ATATATATATATATATATATATATATATATATATATAATTATTTGCGAAAAACAATCAAAACTACTGAGGCACTAAAGCTGGTTATTTAAAGAATACTTGTTATAAAAGGTTGCAAGCCAGAGAACAAGCAAATTTAACATAAAAAATCGTTTAATGAATAAATTCATTAAGCATTCTTTTGTCATAGTCAACAGCAAGAAATAATTCGAACTTGTCAAGGTTTCGGTCTTCTAGTGTTTTTTTTATTTTAAGAAAACATTTCTCACTAGCCCTTCAACTTAAATGCTTTTATTTTACTTAGAATTCTATTCTTTTAATTGAAAATATTTCATGCGATTCAAATTTTGCTTAAAACTCAAAAAATACTTAAAGTTACATTTTAATTGCATAATAAATTATATAGAATGTGGGATTTTATTTATTTTGACAATTTGTTGAAACAATTTGTTGATAAAACCAATTTTTTCAATGGCTTTCAGAAGAAAAAATTGCCCTGAAAGTTCTATTCTTTATAAATAATTATTAATTATTCACAGTCCAAACACCTATATATTAAACTATTTATTTTATATTAAGTTTAAGAAGAAATCTTCTTGGTTTTAAATTACAAGGAACAATTCAAATGCAAAGGAAACACTATAACAAATTTTAATAACTCAAAAAAGTTACAAATAAATTTTCACAATATTGTATATGATACAAACTTATATTACGATTAATTATACTTAATTTTAAAGGAAAGTAACAAATATTAAGGACTTATATGCTTTTTGAATGAGAATTGAGTTTCTGTGTAATAATATTCTCAATATTGTTACGAAAAGTTGAGATATAGTTCTTTTTCATACCAAAAAGGTTTCATAAGGAAAAAACAATGGTGTTACAGGTAAGGAGAAAATACGCCAGATAGTGAAGCTGAGTGGTAAAGAATGACCTTGCAGATACTTTTAGCGACTAATGTAATCACCAAATGTCGCCAAGTCGCCAAATTTGTTGACAAATTAAATGCTACTTAACAAATTATGATGTTTCTATAATAAACTGGGAAAGTATATATGTGCGTGACTATGCATGTAGCAAAGTTTCCATTGCTAAATTCAATGATTGTGTCAACTTTGAATTGGTGCTTACACGAATTATGTGAGTATTATTTGTCTCCTGTTAAGATGAAAAATATTGCATTTATTATGAGTATCAGAATAAAAATCTCGATTCACTTCGAAAGAGCTTTCTCGTTAATGCGTGGCCCTTTCTCACATTTGCAATTGTTCGACCACGTAGCAATACATTGAATTTTCTGAAAGTTTAATTATCTGTCTTGAAAACAATTTCAATCAATTGTCATGTGATATGTGAAAACTAAGAAGTAATATTAAAACATTTATAGAATATCATTTAATCAATTTTATTCCAAAATATTAGAAATATATTCTATTTCGCAACCCATGAATAAATATTTGAATTTTTTATAATGTTATTAAAAAAAAGCGCATAACCAATTTAAAAACTATTTTTTAAAAAGCTTTTTTTTTATTTTTAACTTAATATAAGTATAAATTTTGAATTAAATTTTAGTTGCATTTTGAAAGTAAAATAGAAGATGTATAATTTGAAAGTCTGTTAATCTTACGTTTTTAACGTCATCATTATTAATTTCACTTTCGCAAGATCGCATTACATTAAAATAATGTTACTCAGGAGTTTTGAAAAATTTTTGATGGACATTGCATTTCTTTTGTTTCAATTAAATGACGTCTTGTTATTACACTTAAATATAGAGAAGTTTTTAAAAAGTTACTAGGTATTATAAATACAAGATTTTTTTTTTTTTTTTTTTTTTTTTTTTTTTAAAAGGAAGGGTTTTATAAAAAAAAAAAAAAAAAAAAAAAAATTCCCCCCCCCCGTTCTTTTTTAAATAATTTAGTATTAAAAGTTATAATGTGCAAAAATCGAGCATGAATTATTTCAGAATAATCACTTTTATAAATATAGTCACAATGAGACTGTGAATTTGGGAACGTGGTGCTAGTATATTCATTTCTAAATACATTTATATTTTCATTCTAAAAACCACATTTCCAACACAAATTGCCCTAATTTCATAATTGAGAAATTATAAGAGTCTTAATCTCTAATGTATTGCATCTAAATTAATTTCATAAACTGAACAATTAGATCAGTTCAAAGTTTAAAATTTTCCAACAAATTCGTGAACTGTTAAACCCGGAACTTTTCAAACACTGCGCATTCACAACAACTCTGCTTTGGATCATTTGCGTGCAAGCCGTGTGCAGCGATTTTACAATTAATTGAATAGGAATACTAGTTCCAAATACCAGTTTTGAAGCTGGAACTCGAAGCGGAATATTATGCCAAACAATGTTGACGTTTGGAATGTAATGTTATTCGAAACCGACGATGGATTGCGTGAGTTTGAAAAGACTTCAAAGTTTCTGAATTAGTTAATATAGAAAGATATCACATAAATCTCATTTTGTAATCTAAATTTACAATGGTTTAATTTAGATTTATTTAAATACGCGTTATATTGTAATTGATTAAAAATGTTCAATTAAAGTAATTAAGTAGATTTCAATTTATAATTGCATGTTACAATGTTTCTAAGGCAGGTGTAATTAATTTATATGTAGAAAAATCTTAACTTAATTTTTCATAAAAATATATAAAGCTTATGATAATCAAATCTTATTTTTAAATACGATTCAAAAGAATTTAAAATAATTACTTATGTAGAAAAGGATTGTTTCGAATAAGAATAATAAGCTTAACTTTCCTCCGTAAAATGCTTAAAAATTTAACCACAGAAAAAATTCGCAAATTCACTTTTTGAAATATGTTTGTATAAGAAGGAGTATTTTATTACATTTTAGAATAGCAACACAATTTTATGTAAGACAATATTATAAACTATGCAATTATTCAGTTTAAATTTTGCTTGTATCCTTATGTAATATTGATATTGTTATATTACTGGAACCAATAATTATTATTATTTACATTATTTAAAAAAATATGGATACCTATTTTTTCATCTTATTCATATTTTAAATGACATTAATACATATATTTTTCTTGGATTAGGGAAATTATAATTAAACACAAATCGAAAGTTATTCTAAATCCTAACATTCAATGAATGCCGCAGAATAAAGTGCTCAGTTGTAAGGACGAAACCTAACTTTTTAATTTGAACAACAGTTGGTCTTAATCTTGATTTAGGTGAAATTCCCTTTTAACAACAAAATTACGATACTTTTGTTTTCGGAGTCAAAACACTACTCGTATTTACTTACAGTTTAAATATCGTCAAGTGACCGGCTACATTTAAACTTAATTTTCGACCAAACTTTGCAATTTCTTATAATAATATTTTAAACCTTAACTATCATTATCTTTCTAATATTTGATAATTAGTAACGAAATCATAACCATTTAAATTAACGTCATAGTTGTCAACAGAACCGAAAATACTGATTTGAAGCCATTTGAAAGATCAGAAGTCAGGCAATTGTTCCTAATTTTATTGTAATTTATGTAGAATAGTGTAGTTTTTTTAAAATAAAATTCTTACTAAAATATGCTATGAGCGTATCATAAACATTTCAAAAACTCTTTGTTGAATCTCTGTGAAAGAGAATGACAATTAGGTAAACATCAAATGTTGCTACGTCTTACATTTGAAAAACAAAGTTCTTATCGTTTAACTAAATTACTCAGTAAGTCTCCCTTTTTTTTCCCGTAAAATAATCATTGTTCTTTCTGAAAAAAATATTAGATACAGTTTTCTTTTTGAATTTCAAAATGGAGGGCCACATGTTATTCGTACGGGGAAATGAAGATTCCATAGAAAATTGTTTTCCTATCTAAAAAGGAAAATTCATATATATATATATATATATATATATATATATATATATATATATGATACCATCACAATAAATGATTAAAAGTATTCAGAGACTTGTCAAACAATTGAATAATGATGATCATAAGAAGAAAAAACTATATGGCTATCGAGCAATAGCGTTAGAGATATTTTTAGCGTTAGAGAGTTTCTACTGTTTATTGTGCCCATCATTTCTTAACAACAAAATAAAATTGGTAGAATATTCAAAGTTTGGTCTTACTTCAAATCTCTCTCTTTACAATATGACATAATTTCCTTCCTCTTTGGGTTTTGTACGTTTAAGAAGAACAAAACAATCAGAGAAATGAATATTAGTTTTGCCTATGTCCTTCGACTCATTAGAAAAGTGTATACTTGTGGGAAAAAAAATTTCAAGTCTGAATATGAACGTTTTTGTCAAATATATCATTTAGAAAACAAGAAAAAAAATATTTACGATTTCGCATCTGTTGCTAAATGTTCAATCAATATAGCTCAAAAGTGTTTACAGCGGTACAAAATTCGGTAAATAAGATTACAAATGTATGTGAGGTGACTCTCGATGGAACACAAGAAGGTGAAGGATACACATTGTGCATTCGATTTTAGTTATGTCCGAAAAAAATTATTGACTTTGAAATGAAGTCACGGTTTCGTCGAATTTTCACTTAGAAGAATACATGTTAAAAATCTTTCCACGGAAAAAATCTAATTTTTCTTGAGTAAATCTGTTATCTCCCGTGATTAAAGCTCGCCTATAGAGGATGTTCATTTGTGCAGGTGTAAGTGTAAGATGCCACTCAATCACTTCAGATCTGACCGAGTCTCCGAGCGGAGCTGATGTAAGCGAGTGAGATGATACTCGTGAGTAAAGAGTATTAATAAATTATTGATGTTGTTTAAACAACCTGATCTCTTTTTATCTCAGGACAAAGGTAAAACTATAAGATAATGATTATTAACAAAAAGCAAGAGTAAAGGAAGTGTGGTGTGTGAGTGTGAAGAAGAAAATTTAATAAATCATAGTGGATCATCGAGAAATATGGAAGAAGTTGGTGCACGATGTATTTTTGTTTCTTACAGTTTACGTGCTCTTTGTTGCATCGATTACTATGGTGATAGGGATTTCAAAGGTATCAAAGCAGTTCAAATGTTTTTCGGCAAGAAAACTTTAAAAATTTAGTATGCACTTGGAATATTCAAATGAAAGTTGGAATACACCTTCTCAAATTAAAAGCAAACACAAAATGACTTGGTATAGCTTGGTTTCGTAATAACTATCAGATAATTTTATTAGTAAATTAAAAATAAAGTTCATGTTTACACATTATCTATTTTAATGGTGAATTTTATGGATTATTTAGAGGAAATAAAGGTTATTCCAGGCAATTATACTTTGAAATAATACAGTGCTATAGAGAAAATTGATATCGATTATTCGTAAGTTATTCTTTGCCTCACCAGAAAAAAATGAGTCATCTAGAAAGAAAAAAAGATGCTCCACTTGAGAAAAAAGAGGAGGTATACAAAAGTAAAGGATTTTAAATATTTATACATTCTTAATTTTTTAGTAAAGTACACAAGTAGACTTAAAATGAATTCTGGGAAATGAGACTTTTTAAAAATATTGTTTACACATAATATAGTTTTACCAAAAGTTACAGATATATATGTGAATATATATATATATATATATATATATATATATATATATATATAAAGTGGATAGGGAAATTACAATTAAAGATCTAAAACTTGATATAGATGATTTGCAGAAGGATTTTGTTATCGTTTATGTAGATAAGGCTCCTACAAATTATGCAATTATTTGCAAATTTTACTATCATAAATTATTGAGTGAACATGTAATGAATAATAATGCTTTCCAGTTATCCAAATATAGTAACAGAGAAATAAATAATCGTCTTTTAGCATTCAATAAGAAGGTGGGTTTACACCTTACAAACATTAAATTTCCATATATTTTCTTAACGCCAAAATTTCACAAAAATCCTGTCAAATTTCGAAGTATTACGAATGGATATAACACCTATATCACTAAATCTGGCAAACTTCTACAATCCATTCTTCAAAAATCTATTGACAATATTGAAAATACTGCTATTATTAAAAATAGTTTTGAAATTGTCAAAAACATGAAAGAACAAGAGGTATTCTCTATGCATGGATATGATTTTGAAGACCTTTTTAACTCAATAGATATTCAAGATTTAATTAAGGTTCTTGCAATTTTATACAATAAATATCATTTTAATCAAACAATAAAACAGGAAAAATTCAATACTCTCATTAAACTTATATTACAAGAGAATTTTATAGTTTTTGGTCAAAATCTCTATAAACAAATTCAGGGTCTCCCTCAGGGAGGTCCAGCTAGTAATTGTTTGGCCAATTTTTATTTACATTTTTATGAATTAAAACAGATTGACAATGATTCTTACTTTCTTTTTCGTTACATAGATGATCTAATTATTTTAGGTAAAACTGAGGATTTTAAACCAAATATTTCTTTTTACCCTAATTATCTTAAGCTATTAAAAACTAATCTTAATTCAAATACAGTAGAATTTTTAGATCTCGATTTGCAAATAGTTGACAATAGATTTATTAGTAATATTTTTGATAAAAGAGAGAGATTCGAATTCCATGTAATTAAAATACCTTTTGGAATAGTAATCTACACAGATCCATTTATAGGAATATTTTATTGGGCTTTTTATTACGTAATAACAAATTAACCAAACATAAAATAGACAAATTTAATAACATTAAAAAATTCTTCAACAACTGTTTGGATCATGATTATCCAATAAATTTCTTAAATACTTATATACATCACAAATATATTAAACATCTTTGCGAATCGTGATCCAATTTCAAATCCACCACACAACAATAGGTCCACAAAGTCGGCTTGTTAGTGGTCTAGCCGTGAAGAATTTATTTATTTATTTACATTTACACAGCTTACATTTTTACTCACTCTTTAGACCGTTATACTCCTTTACCATTCAACTTATTACCAACCAATTGTTTGCATCTTTTTACATTTTATTACCAATCAAACAATGATTTAAATCTTTTTTCAATTTATATGGTGATGATGTGTTATATTTTTTTCATTTTGAGTATGTGATATACATCTTGAAGCTTAAAGAAAATTCCGTCTTACTACTCACATATTTGAATCTTCATTTCTTTGAATTTTGTAAGTAATTTTTATATTTTGATTTGTTGATAATTTTAGAATTATAGATTTTATTTTTGTAAATTTTATCGTTGAAATTTTATGCATTTTTTAATCATTGAACTCTTTTGTAATTTGGATTTCCCAATTCAGCCTACCAGGAATTATAGATTTTATTTTTGTAGATTTTATCGCTGAATTTGTTTGCATCTTTTAATCATGAACTCTTTTGCAATTTGGATTTCCTAATTTAGCCTACCAAGTCGCAAAGGGGGAAGGTTGGTACCATTAAACTAGTTTAACCCCGCTTAATCGGTCCTCAGCCCGATATTGCTTTTTGACTTGCTGGGTTCCATATTTTCATTTATTTTTCTTTCATTGTTACATTTCTTTCAGGTTTTTTGTCTTTTTAAATATTTTAAATTGTTCTTTCATAAATTTTCAGTATATATATATATATAACTGTATATCATCTACTCTATTTAGTTATCTGTATTTAGTTTTAAAGCTTATATTTTTTAATTTAAAAATGTTTTTATACAATGCGTATTTTTTTTGGAGGGGGGTGGAGAATTTTGATAAAAATTATTTAAATAATCACGATGAGTTGTAACCTTACATTGTCATACATATGTATTATAAAAATTAAATTCACATTTCTTCAACATAATTTTGTAGAGTGTTTTACGATTGAATCAAATACCTTTGAATGCCTTTTAAAAAAGTTAGTTCGAATGCATTCGGATATTTTAACACGTACGAAGTGAAATCTTGGTTAATGTTTTATAAGGGAATCACACTGTAAATTATATCCATATATCTAATAAGAGTAAAGCAAAAAGTGGAG
Organism: Nephila pilipes; assembly: GCA_019974015.1. Classification (NCBI taxonomy): domain Eukaryota; kingdom Metazoa; phylum Arthropoda; class Arachnida; order Araneae; family Nephilidae; genus Nephila; species Nephila pilipes. The sequence continues at coordinate 1,597,532 of BMAW01115499.1, read as the reverse complement.
ACAATGATTTTAATTTCAATTCTCAATAATTTTTTTATAGGCCAAACAATTGTTCTTAAATTTTTTTACTGGCCAAAAATTAACAAAAGCGCAAGAAAAGAATGAAAAAATAGAAAAAGTCGAATAAATGCATTTATTAAAAAATTGTAAATCTGGCTTTAAAGGATTTATTAAATGAGCGAATGCATTAAGGTATCTTTCCGCCAGTATAATTAAACTTTAACATTTTTATATTAAAAATTAATATTTTTCTAAACAATAATTTTAAAACAATTTTCTTCAACATATATATGATTTTAATATTGTCTAATCTAAGACTAATCTAAATATTTATAATTTCAACATTTTCTAATCGAATCCAAAAATTTGATTTTGAAATATTTTTATGTCAGTATTAAGTAATATTTATAACATTTACATAAGACAAACTTGAAAAATTTCTATTAATTTGCAAGTCAATTTAAAAATATTTTACCCCAATTCCAAAAAAGAATTTTTAATAAGTTATCAAATTATGTAATAAGTTATTATCCTACAATTGACTCAGAATCAAAATTATTGATTTAAATAATATTGTTGATTTTGCATACACGACTTGTTGCAAACAAATTATTTTCCTCTCTCGGTTACAATTCTCAAGTTATAATAAATCAATTTAAATCATCAGCAACCATTTAATAAACTCCTTTTCACATTCAATTTGTTCTACTGCAAACGAGAACATCCGATTCATCGTCAACATTACTTCAAAACGAAACAAAAAAAATAAATCATACAGAAGGTATTTCGGGACAAAACACCCAAGTGCATCAGTGCACCACAATCCCCTTAGAGTGCCATCCACACAATCGATTTCCAATGCCCGATTATTTTTCTCGCCCACTTTACTTCTTTGAACACTATTATTTTCCAAGCACGTCCCTCTATACAGGTGAGCTTTCATGGGAATAAGACCCTATGTATTATGGAAGCCAAATCAGCCCTATTGCATTATGTAGTTGTCCCTCTTTGAATTGTACAACAATCTTCGAGTGGTTGCTGGGGGTGCTTATATTATTGGATAGCATTTCCCTGTGGGCGTTTATATTAAGATTCGGGGTTGTGTTTCAGCTATTTAGGATTAGAGGGGAAGGGAGACAGTCATATTGGCAATGACCGGTGTTTAGAGAATCGCCCCGGTTGTTATCGATGATGTTGATGGATTCAGGTGATAGTGTGAACTATAATTTGTGAGCGTGGGTGGGATTTGATGGGAAGTGTAATGGGGTACGGTGTTCAGGGATGGGTTGGTAGTTATTGTTTTCGCAAATGAAATTTCGATATTTATTTTTGGAAAGGCATAAAACCTTTCGTTCTGCTAATGCTCGCTAACTAAAATTATTGCCCATGAATTGATTTGATTGAATAAAAGACGCATTCATTTATATTATGCATTTCAACAAGTTAGTAGAGATAAAGTTTAAGACTTTTTTAATATTATTCTAAAGGAAACAGAGATGACGGCCATCTATTACGAATCGTCAAATGAGAACATATTTCAGGACTGCCTAAAATATCAGCGGTGGTTGAACTGATAAATTTCAAGACTTCTGAAAATTGCGTTAGTGCTTTCATGGAGAATAAATAACATAAAATATAGTTAGTGCTTTCAAGTATAGAATTAAATTAACGTTTAAAGTCAGTAAAACAACCATCAACATTTTTTTCTAAATCTATAAATAGTTTTTTTAAAAGATTATAAATAATTAATACCTTTGTTATAATGATTAATAGCATCCATATTAGTATGAAAACAAACTTTCAATAACTAAGATGTACATAATGTTAAAAAATGTTCAGCATGAGTGAAGGATGTGATATATATGTGTGTGTGTGTGTGGGTGTGGGTGTGTGTGTGCGTGTGTGTAATTTTTTTGTTTGGAAATTCCCGTAATTATTCCTCTCACAGATATTAAGTTTTTTTTTGGAAAATGTGAAAACACTATGTATGTAAAATTATGTCTTTCATTTCATCACTGTTTGCAGCCTCATAAAGAGCGGCTCTTCACAATACATTTTTCATAACTTTAAAAATTAAGAAGAATTGCTGTCTATAACTCACGAATCTTGGCCCGTAAATTGTTCTTAAATTGCTCGATGGTTGCTCGAATGTTATAGAAAACGTACTATCCGATAACGTATCGTAGTCTAAGAAATCCAGTTGCACACATTGAAGTACCGACGGTATGCTCTCTGAGTGAGGATGATAGATATTTGATTTTAAAAATAAAATTCTATCAGCTTCGTGCGCTGCTTAGGACTCAATCTCTTCATGGTCTAGCTCTCAAATGTACTTAATGTTTTATATTTATATATATATATATATATATATATATATATATAAAGCATAATTCGTAAAAGTCGAAAACCGGATACTAAATATTGATGAATTTGCTCCAAATAACTTATGAAAAGTCATGTGTTGAAGATAAAATTTTGTCTTTGTTCAAAGCATATCAGCCGACGTCTTTAAGCCCAAAACATTTGCGCATGTCATAACGCAGATAAATTAGCTCACTTGGCATAATCAAATCAGATCGGTTTCTTGCAATTCATATGCAAATGAAAGGTATTAACAATTAAACAGAACGAATGATGGCCCAAAGACGATAAATGTTCATGTGTGCGAAAGGAACGATCGTTAGAGTGCTTGGATCCCAACGATCACAAACCGAAGTGCCTGGAATTCTGAATGCGTCTCATCATGTGATTTCAAGATTGGGGAAGAAGTTTGAAAGTACGAAGAATCTTAACGGTAAACCAGTATCTGGTATACTAAGAGTCGTAACCGTTCAACAAGATCGACATTTGGGAAATGCTACACAATGTCAGAGAAACAGTTGTACCAGAGAGCTGGGTTCAGTCTTCACAGCCGTCACTGGAGTACGAGTTTTCAGACTCAGTCGTATTGGTTTCTTAGCCAGACGATCAACATGACCAGCAATTTGCAGTCCCCTCATATTTAAGCATAAATGCGCTCGTTTGTAATGTAATTTGGATCGTCAGTACTAGGAAGTTTTAGACAGTTGGCTAATGTGTGGTTCAGTGATGAATCTCGCTTTAGCCTGAACACTGATTTTCTTCAATTAACGATACGGCAAAACCATAAGACTTGTTTTTACTCGAGGAAAATAATAAAGACATCACTTACCGCGATAGAAAGTCAGGATGTAAGAAGGTATCATTCTGGATCGTAAAATAGACATATCTATCTTATAGAAGTGGTCTGTGACTGCTAAATGACCCATTGATGAGGATCTTAGGCCTTATTCTTGCCCTATTAAAAGGTGTTGTCGGTCCAGACTTCATATTTATGGAAATAATGCGCCTTGTCAACGACTTGATCAACAACTTCCTAGAAATAGAATCGCAGAGCCGTGCCTCGTACAACACAGATTAGCATGTAGGATTTTGAGATGTAAACACGCAGATATGCAAGTGCGGTTTTTTTTCTCACATCTCTAGAATAAACGAGTTTTCCTCTCGAAATGAGCTTGGCTCTTAGTAACATATCGATGCCCACCTCTACATGGGCACTCGGCAAATAAATCCTAATTTGATATTAATATTTTAATGGTTAGTTTCAAACGCGAACTGAAACTCGTATGCGAACAAACTCACAGATTTGCTATCGCCAAAAAACATGGAAGCTCGCCTTCTTATATAAGTACAGACAGTACTTATGAATATTTCTGTTACTTAATTTATTCGCAAGCTATGAAAATTGATGTCTGATTTATGCCATTATTCCATTGTGAATGTTCTAGTATTTGTAAAAAAATCAACGCTGAATGAGTAATAACAGATGGGGAGGTGGGTTATAACACGCCTTTGTTTTCTTGTTACTGTTCTAGTATTTTGGTTATATCACTGCTAAAGATCTGAAAAAAAGATCTACTTACCTTTCAATTCATGTATGAAATTAAGTTTCATTTATTGAATGTGCTACTCGAACTATATAAACATGGTCAACTTAATGATATTCACGTTGCGTCAAACCTTTTTAAAAGCGGAAATATTTAAACAATTAAATCGTTAAACATATTATTTAACGATGCATTTAATCTTTTTACAAGAATATTGAGAAGTTTTGCCTCATTTCCCTATTGATTTTAATATTGAAGATCGCCAGAAATTAATATCTAATTATTTTTTATAAATGATTTGTTTGTGTGTTAGATGTGTTTGGTCTCTATACTAACGGTAATAAGAACTTTTTAATGGCCTTTTTCAATCTCAATCTTTGGGTTACAATGTAAACGAATTTGCTTTGGTGACTCCTAAATCGTAGATAGTGTTGGGTACTGATTACAAAGAACAGAAAATCCTACTAGCTATTCTCTTCCTTCCATAATGGCTCCAGCGTAAGATCATAACATTTCTGATAGTTCAATCCTTCGCTCTATTTGTTTTGAAATATCTCAATTATTCATCGAAATTTACTCATCGATAGTTACTAATTAAATGCAGTTGAAATATATAGACATTAAGTAGACGTATATAATCGAATCACTTCCGAATATTTTATTGCGATTGTGAACTCTCAAGTACTTATGAAATTACATGATTTTCATTATATTAATTATTGATAAGATATGATGCAGGATTACCCACAGCATCAAAGTCCTTCTTATGCAGAAGTTTCCTAATTAAAAGAAAGTAAATTACAAAGAAAACTTTATTCCCGAAAGTCTTTCATGTAGCATATCCAGTGTTTTCTTGAATTCCGTCAGGCCACTTTGACACAACCCTAAAGATAACTTTCTTCGAAATGAAACCCAAAATGAAGTGCACATTATAAAAAAAAAACCTACTTTAATTTGTAATCAGTAATATTTTTCGTTTTATGCCGGGAAGAACAATAAAAAGTTTAAGGTAGTTGTAAAATTTGTGTCATTTTTTTCAAAGGTACAAGACAAACCAATCCTATATCAAACGTAATGTGTGCCAGTTGCTAAATCTTTTACCTCCTTGATGTATATAAAACGGTTACATATTTATGATCTTTCATTTCATGTGCCATTTTCGTTCATGGAATAATTTTAACGAAAGAAATAAAAAAAGGTTCACCATTCACTAATTCCATAGGTCACTTACTAACGTTTGAATTAGTGGACATATTACACCAATCGGTGCAGTATACAAGAACAGTCCAATTGATAATAGGAAATTTATTGTTATTACGTTGTTCCAAAGAAACTATGACGTCACGATATTTTTATTGCAGTCATTAGTCTCTTAATGACTTTCTATATACAAATATTTTGTTTTTGATTATACTTTTACGTGCCGTATGAGGTCGTTAAGAATGTGAATCGGATGTGTTACAACATACGCGAAGAGTTAAGAGATAACATCCTGAGATATAGCAATACGTAACTGAACGAAGCAGCATACCA
>BMAW01115499.1:1531830-1588252 GCA_019974015.1 Nephila pilipes | reverse complement strand
TAACATTTCTTTTCTGCCGTCAAATTAGTTTTTTTTAAGTAATTACTTAGATTTTTGTTAGTTTCTTAATGTTTTTGATTTTGTCTTTAATTTATTTTCAAATATACTTTGGTTTGTTTGGGTTTCTTGAATATGTTTTTAATAATATATTTTGTTGGCGGGGATAGTTAGGGCAATAATTCTGGAATAACCTAGCCTAACACTCTAAAGCCTGTTAAAATTTTAAACATATTATTTTCTATATTTTTTTCGATAACTGAATTGTTTTTGTTATTTCTGGCATTTTTCTATTTAAATATCATTTAATCTATTTTCTTTTGAATATTATAATTTTCTTTTATAATTAAATTTGAATAATACATTTTTATTCACTTTTTTGTTTACAATTTTTTTATATCTTTTTTTATCGTTTGATACGTCTTCTTTCTAATTGGTTCAGTACTGATTTATTATATATTGTTTAATTTTAATTTTTGAAAAAATTTTACAGTTTATTTGCAATATAAATTTCAAATAATATATATACATGAAGTTGCAATAAGTAATGGTATAGTATAGTATGCAAATATCAAGATGGTCATAGCTTAACGATTGAAATGTATAAATAAAAAGTATGTTTAAAACATAGAAACACATCAACAGAAATTCGACTAATTGGTACTTTAAGTTGCATGAAAATGTGAAAGAAAATATTTTAATTGCACATTTGAAATTTATACTCATATTTTAAGTCTAGAAAAATATTTTGTCAGATTTACTTATTTTAAAGTAATCATTTTGTGAGAATATTTACAACTTCTTTCTTTAATATTTTAATTCATTATAATTTTTTTGCACAGGAAATACCGGTAAAAAATTATTTGTTTACTTTGGAGTTATCAATAAATTTCTCTAATTTAAATATTTATTTTATTATTCAAACAGTTGAAAAGAGAGGAAGAAGAAATTTCATCAATTTATTTCTCTTTTTTTCGTTACAATAGGGGTTATCTCAATTTATTGGAGGTAAGTTATTTTTATTCTGCCTTGTTTAGTTAATTATACTGCAATTCCCTCCCCTTGCTATATGTAGAATTACATTATCTTCAGAAAAATTAATTACATTACATCAATTGAAGTATTTTGCTCGGCAATGTTTATTTAAATTATATTTTTACGAAACTATACTTCCAAATTTAAACCATTTTCAAGAATAAATACTTGTGAATTTAGCTTTTTTTTTTTTTTTTTTTTTTTTTTTTTGATAAAAAGAATCTAAAGTAATTTAAAAATCAACATTAGATCATTAACTTTGTTATGATCACATGTCCGTATATTCTTTAATATAAAATACTTGAACTTTACATTCGAATATAAAGAATAATTCTTTGAAGAATTTTTGGTAAAGTTCTCTATGGAAATTCTTTAAGAATTCGATGAAAATATATTGAAGTTGATAAAAGTAAAGGCACGATAATACTTTTCCTTCTAAAGCAGACCACACTTCGCATATAAAACTAACTGTCTGGGAAATTCTTTAAGCACTAGACTACAGCTGTTTCTTAAAAATGTAACAACTGTCCAATATGTGTCTGGTAATAAAATTTTTGCCTTCTTTGTCTAGTTGCAGAAGAACGATGTCTCATACATTTAAAATCTATAAAAGCATTGAGATGTAATTCGTATTTCGTATAGCCATTCCGGTAAGAAAACAATATATATATAATTTACGAAAAATGGGGAAAATTTTATTTTAAATTAAATTTTTATTTTCATTTTTCATATATAATAAATATTGTAATCGGTGACTTTTTCACTTTGTACCTTTTAGTGGTGGTATGAAGCTGTGAATTTCTTTCATTTGGTTATGTGCATTCGTATCAGATTATTAAAAGTTAACTTAATGGAACAATAAAGTTTTCATCAAGAAAAGAAATGTTTAGAATTGAATATGATAAGAAATTAGGATGATGGGCTAATGGCGAACCATCAACTAAACGAAGAATTTGTTTACAGTTCAAATTACATTGAAATTGAGAGAACACAACAAATTGCGCTTCATCTCATCACTGCATTAAAGAAAAACTCACTTTTTTTAAACATGGTAACGAATTAAACCTTTGGTCAAGTAATGGCTTGCATAAAAATACCATAAAACGTATACACTGTTTCAAAATCTTTAAAAAGTGAAGTCATATTTTCGGTATAAAATTACGATGAAAATTCCTTCCAAACCTTTTCAAAACACGAAAGGAAGAGGAGCATATTCTGTGAAGATTCCGCGTATCATTTCACACAAAATGCAATGCAATGCTTAGCATCAACAAGAAATAATTATTATTATTATATATATATTTATAAATATATACAATAATTACAATAATACTGACAAGGAAGAAATTCGTTAATGATTTTTTAAAAACCTTATATATATATATATATATATATATATATACTACTGGCCATTAAAATTGCTATACCAATAATGCGATACACTAATAAAATTAAAACGACAGGCAGAAGATAATGTAGTATACAAACGAACAGCTTTTCAAAGCAGTAATCAAGCCCTCGGTAGCGACACCTATAATGTGTTTAAATGAAGAAATTCACAGCTGGTTTCTGACACACAAATTGCGTTGAACGCTGTTGCCTGGTGAAACGTTGTTGCGATGCTTCATGTAAGGAGAAATGCTTACCAGCTCGTTTCTAACTTTGATAGAGGTTGAATTACAGTTGAAATTGCTGTTATATCGATCCGCAGTAATGCTGTTCGCGTCGGTTGAGGTCCCATGACTGTTATCAAAATGTGGAATTGATCGGTTTAGGATGGTCATATGGAACACCATTCTGGATCTCAACCATCCGCTATGACTGACAACTAACAGTCGAGAAAACAGACACGTTACCCGCATGGTTTTAATGGACCTTACATCATCAATACGAGCTCTGGTTCAAGAGATGGGATCATTTGCCTAAGAACAAGTGTCTGCCGAACAGTTCGGCAACGATTGTGACAGCATAGACTATCAACTCGCTGGACATGGATTTGGTTAGCCTTGACATTATATCAAGGCAGGAATACTTTCATTTGTGTGATTATGAACCTGGACGCATTAATGGCATCCGGTCATCTTTTCAAATGAATCCAGCTTCTGTTTACAGGATCATAATGGTCGCATCCGTGTTTGGTGGTATCGAGGAGAATGCATATTGCCAGCGCACACTATGGCATTGAATACATAACTCGGTCAATTCTTGATTTCATTGACAGCACTTTGAACAGTGGCTATTACATTTCTGGTGTGTTCAGCCCCATTGATCTATCCTTTCTTCGAGTCTTGTGAAACGCTACATTTCAACAAGATTTTTCACGATCACATGTTGCTGGTATTGTACGAACCTTTTTTGATACAGAATATGTCCGGCTGCTTACCTGATCAGCTCATTCTCCAGACCTTTCACCAATAGAAAACGTCTAGTCGGTTGCCGAGCGACTGGCTCGTCCCCATACGCCATTCATAATATTCAGTAAACTGTGTCATGGTGATTCAAAGAGCTGCCCATGCAGCTTCAACACCATGTCACCGTTCATGCCACCATGCCCCCCTCCCCCAATCTGTATTTGACCTATCGACCTGGCGTATAAGAGCTGTTATTGCGTCCAGTTGTGGTTATTCTGGGTACTGATTTTTTTTCAGGATATATGCTTCTAAATTTCTTGAAAATTTAATCATTTGTTATTTCAAGTATAATTACATTTGTCCAACAAATATCATCCATCCAACAAATATCTGTTTTGCCTTTTACGTTCGCTCTTAATGGCCGATGCCATTCTGCTCATCTCTTGAATTTGTGTGTAATGTAACTCTCTCTATATATTATACATATAAGGGTGGTCATCATCTGTTTTTAAAATTGCCTCCTTCCTTTCAAAGAATAAATAGACTTTATAAGTATAACTAGTCTGTCTTTAGAGGATAATTGAAGACCGAAAAGAATTGGAAGATAAACAATTTGAATTAGAAAAATTAAGAATAGAAACCAATGGCAAAAACGGTGTCCCAAACGCGAGCTCATAGCGATATTATCAGTCCAGAAATAAAGAAGAGTTCTTTTGAACTAAGAAATTTGGTGCAAAAGTTCGATTTAAAAGACAGTGAATTATTTTCGTTTTTAATTTTATTCGAAAGGCAAGCCAAACGTGTTAGACTTAGCTAAGAAGATTAAGTCAGTCACCTGTTAGGACTCTTACCCTTTGAAAACACGCAACTAATTGCCAGGGAAACAGAAGAGGAAGTAAACAATTATAGACACGTTGAAATTTTACTGCACTGCGAAAAACGGGTATTTAAAAACGAGTACAACTTACTCGCTTTTGAATACTTCACATACTCAAAATGGCTCCGATTCCAACGAAATCAAATTTAAGACTCGCACGTACTCATTTTTAATAACAGGCGCGTACTTAAAATGGAAATTTCACGTTATCACTTTTGAAGATATTTCTGTATCAATTATGAGTGTGGAATAGAAAAATGAGTGTCATGTATATATTTGTGAATCTGTTACTGCATCAAAAATGAGAATCAAACAATCAAGCGAGTATGTTTTGAATATATATTTGATACTGTTATCGAATATGAATTTTAAACGTAAAAATATGTATCAACTTCAATTTAAGGGACTTAAATAAACGCTTCTTTATTTGCAAGTATCATTTTCTTCATCTTACATAATATTTAACATACACATATATATGAAGTATTTGTTACAAAACTTCGATACAAAATTCTTGCGTTTACTGTGTGTAACAAAACTGTTACTTTTAGGAAAAAAAATGCGACTGTAATGGTATCATAAACTATACTTTGAACTTATACCTCAAATTTAAATCAGTTCGAGTGGTTTAATAATTTTCTTAATTAAAGCAAATAGATTCGATTCTAGAGTTAAATTCTTTTCTAAACAAATGTGTAAGGAATCTGAGCTATTAGTTCCAGAAGCAATTCAGTTCATTAAGAATTATATTTATATTTTTAGAAGCAATATATAGTTTGTTTCCTATACATGCAGAAAATTGAGTTTTATTTAAAGTTCAGTTATTTAATAATAAGTTACTGGAAATATCTTGGAAACATTATGATGAATATTAGATTTTCCATTATAAAAAACTAGTGTAGAGCTTTTTTTTTCATCTAATATAAATTTACTTTGAATTAACATCATAACTAAGCTCATACCTAATATTAATGATTCGCTGTACACAGAAAAATAAAACCAAATCATATTTTTGAAAAATTTATTCTGAATATCGTACACTTACATATCAAGCATTGAAAAACAAAACATTCATAATTTTGAAACAAGAATATTAAAAGTAAAATAATTTTTTAACTCCTGCAGATGAAGGCATGTCGTTTCAAAAACCACTTATAAACACTGCTATCTAATCCCATTCGTACAACATAGGTTTTGTTTTAATGTAATGTTCAATGAAGTATTTGAAATACAGGAAGGTCTCTTATGTAAAGGTAAACATACAGAATTTTTACTACTTTCAAATTAACAACATTTTGTCAAATTACTAAATATGAGTGAAAATGCTTCTAGAAGCAATATATAAATTTGTTAAAATCCTTTACATGCAGAAAATTGAGTTTTATTTACAGTCCAGTCATTTAATAATAAGTTATTGCAAATATCTTGGAAACATTATGAGGAATATTAGATTTTCCATTAAAAAAAACTTAGTGTACAGTATTTTTTCCCATTTAATATATGTTTCATTCCTAAAAATAATGATTCTCTGTACACAGAAAAAATAAAACCAAATCCTATTTTTGAAACTTTTATTCTGAATATCATACACATACATATCAGGCATGTAAAAACAAAACATTCCCTATTTGAAACAAGAATATTAAAAATAAAGTAAATTTTTTAACTCCTGCAGATGAAGGCATGTCGTTTCAAAAACCACTTATAAACACTGCTATCTAATCCATACTATAGTCCAACTCCATCCCCATTTGTACAATATGGTACGATTGTTATGTTTTAATGTAGCGTACAATGAGGTATCATTTAAAATCATTAGGAAGTTATAATATGTAAAGGTAAACAAACAGATTTTTACTTCTTTCAAATCAACAACATTTTATCAGGTTACTAAATACGAGTTAAAATGCTTTTCAAACAATGTTGTTTCAAATAAATATGTTATTTAAACATCGTTATTATGTAGACAGTTCTTTATTTCTTCGAAAGAGAGGTAAGTCATCCAAACAACAATTAATACAGCCATATTTTTGGAATATACTGTACCATTATAGTATAAACTACTATGTTACATGTAAGACTTTACATTACATCTCCGTATTAATATTTTGAGATTTTTATTTTCAAAGTGAATCAAAATGCAACCGTATTAGAAATTGTAAATGGGTAACTAACTGTAGTATTGTTCATTGATCTTTTATTTCCCCTTAGAAGTTCATGAGTTGTTCACACTTTGTATACCAAAAAATCATCTTCAAAACCGCCTTCGCTTTCAATAGAGCAGATTTCTCCAACGGAATCAATTGTTTCTTGGTTTCCTTTGTTTTAGGAGAATTGCAGGTCTCATCTATGGTGACAACTCTACGCAAAAGGACAATATCAACTCAACCCTACATCAATCAAAACTAACCAATGAATCAGTATCAAATATCTTCTGGCGTCACTTAACAGAGAGCACCACCAAATAGTAAAAACCAACTTGCCAAAACAACGTGTTCTGTTTTCATACACAGGAAATTTTTATTCATCCTTCCTCTTTTCAAGAAAATCCTCTAAATAACAATTGTTTAGAATATTTTTCAAGCATGTCGAATTAAATTGAAATTTCCCCTCACACAACTTGAACTATAAAAAGCACGTTAATATTATATTTCATATGTTACCGAAATTCCAGAAATTTTCGATGAAAAAATAATAAAACTCAAAAATATTTAATCAAACTTCAATGTAAGAAAAAGGCACTGTAACAAAGTAATTAAATAGTTGATTCAAATAAAGTAAACACATTAAATGTTCGCCCCATTTGAAAAACTTGTAAATAAGATGACATATTGGTATCTATTCTTATTGAGAAAGTCACACTTTTACAAATTGCTGAAAAATTCTCTCCGACGCAGTACATCAATCAAGGGGGTAAGGGAGAGGAATAATCAAGAGGAAAGGTTCCAATTTGGAATGATCGGTGCGATAGCGTAAACAGCAAAGGAGCAAATTTATTTGTCCATGTTGTTAGTGACCGCGACTGGAAGATTTCCAAAATAGAACCAACACAAAAGAAGTTCAGTTTTCTATTCTGAAGGTTTCTTTGGTAAGCTACTCAAGAAGCTATTGTTTTAGTTAAAAAACAAAATGATCACCCTAACACTTTTCAGAATATAGCGTTTTCTGAATATCAATTCTGGCCAATCCCTAATGTATAAATAAATATGTGATTGAGTGAGTACTTTAGTGAGTGCGTGAGTGAGTCAATTAATTAATTAATAAATCAAATTTACATTCCGTGGTCATATTTTATCATTTACTTTCAAATTAATATTTATTTGAATAATTTTATAATTACTAAAAAAAGTATTTGATAAGCAAAATCTGTTCTTTCAAAATTTTGCATGGAACAATTGTTGATTTTTTAAAATTGATTCACTTATTCTATTTACATCTAAGAAACAACAAATAAGATACGTCAATGATTAAAAAGGTAGATATGTAAATATACTTTTAATTTATAGAGGCAAAATATCCTTGTCAAATGTATAAAAATGTTATTGTGTAAAAATATCATAAGTGTAATTTTATTACATGAAGTAAAAAAATACAAACCTTTCTGTAAATAAATTTAAATATGTATTAAATGATATGATATTTTTAATGTAATCTAATAATAATAGTTGATAAGAAATATATTCTTAAAATAAATTCTAGAGGTTTTGAACCTTATACATTAAATTTCGTTTTCATTCATTTTTATTCCATAACATCATTCCTTCTATTTTACAAAACTTATAACCTATAGATACCTACTTCATCTCAAAAGTGCCCAAAAGAAATCCATAATGCTTTCAGTATGAGCAATGGATATTTACGGAAATTATATATGGTTGTATTGAGGCTTTCATTCCTATAGTTCAAAACTGTTTTTTTTTTTTCTGTTTATGGGAAACATTTAACGCAAGATTACAATTACTATTCATACGAGAATCATACAAGTTAACAGATTATAAAATTCGCAGTAAGTTATGCGAAACAACATTTGGTAACTTATACAACTATATATTTCTAAAAGATGTCTGTTTCTCGTACAAAACGTATAATGGACTTCCTTTGGAGCCATTGCAGATTCAATAGTTGTGGAAAGTACTAAATGTAAGAGTAAGCTTATAATTCTTTAACGACCGATTCACGTCTTGACATTTGATACATGTTTAGAACACCTTTATATTAAAGGTGCATTTATAAAATATAATAATAGTCATTTTTAAAAAGCATAAGTACGTTTTTTCATACTTTAAAAGTTTAAATGTTTATGTTTGAATCCATTTTAAAAAGTTTAGCAAAATAAAATTTTCTAGACTAATATATGAAGAAATCCTACACCATTGAATATGTGATTATGAGCATAAATATAAAATTAGAATATCTGTATTTGTTTTCCAAAAGGGGACTAATCCTACTTTTAAAAAAACAGCTCATATACCTAATTCTTTCCATTATATATAACTATTCCAAATACTGTGGATCGGGGAAGTTTAAACAGGTTATGTAATATCGTTCAAACTTTTGAATTCGAGACACGTTTCATTTTGAACAACATTATTCTAACATTCATAGCTCTAAACCAATCATGAGGATATACATCGAAATATAAATGGGACTTTAAGAAAATCTTTTCATAAACACTCATTTCCAAAATTACACCAGCATTATTTTTCCATAAGTCGTGGAATGCGCAGGCTCAGTGTCAAGGTAATTTTGAAAGGAGGACAATAGCATTTCCGTACATTCCCTGCAAGTAAAGGCGAAATCTTACGCACACAATGGCTATAAGAATCCCCCAGGATTCTTTTACACGTAGTAGAATGATCGGCAAGGGTGAAAAAGGGAGTAGTTTGACAAGTGTTACGCAAGAGTTTGGAACTGACAAAAGTGTAGTATCGAGAACTTGAAAAGCCTTCCAAATAACAGGTACGGCTGTATGAAAGATGGTCAATGTACGCCTTAAAAGCCCAAGGGCAAGTGATGACCAGTATATTGTTTTGCGAACAAAAATAGATCGTAACCAGACATCGAACTGCATTTCTCAACAGCAGCTACGGCAACCGGACAACATGTATCAGGGTTTACCCTGGCCAGACTTTTGCATAAAGGTGGTCTATTCACGTGTCGTCCTAAAAGCGGCATATCTCAAATGCTGGACACCTCTTCAATGGAGTCAGGATTTGTTCACTGATGAGAGTCGTTTCAGTCTGATTGGACAATGATTCTCAGTGCCAGTTGATATGAAGGAAGATAGGGACATGATTTCATCCCACTAACAACACCAGGGAAAGAGACCGTTGGAGTGGTCCTGGAATGCTTGGGGCATTATGTCGAATGGACGAATGGAGTTCCATATTTTCTACAGCGGATCACTTACCGAAGTTCGTTACTTCAATGAAATTATTCCCCCCCCCCCACTCGAGTTCCTGGTCAGAGGTGCCATTGTTCCTGACTTCATTTTTGAAGAGGACAATGTACGTCCACACAGGGGTTCTGAATTTAGAAGCTTCTAGAAATTGTTCAATAATGTATGAGTACAATTCATTTTTTGGCTACTTTGATTAAATCAAAT
This sequence comes from Nephila pilipes, assembly GCA_019974015.1. Lineage (NCBI taxonomy): Eukaryota > Metazoa > Arthropoda > Arachnida > Araneae > Nephilidae > Nephila > Nephila pilipes. Next base: position 1,578,387 of record BMAW01115499.1, on the reverse strand, counting down.
TGGTTTTTTTTATGTATTCTACAACGAAATCGGACAGCACAAATTCATTCACTGTGAGAAACTCTTTTTCCTTCTAACGCTTTTTGAGGAATCCATACGAATTCTAATATGCTGCTTCAAGTTTCTCCAAAGATTCTTCATACACAATATCCTGTGAAACCTAAAAACAGAAGCAACAGCCTTTCCAGAAGATAACTGAATTTCGCTTTTATTGGACAATTTCATGTTATATACGTGGTGTCACACAGGACCATTTTGTTTCAGGGAAGTAGCGATTACTAAATTAATGTATAAAAATAAACCGATGTCAAACGGATATTTAAATTTTAAATAACTTATCGTGTTTACCATAACAAAATGTATAACAATTGCCTGCCAGTATTGTAAAAATATCTTCTATATTAACATTTGTAGAAAGACAAAGAGGAGTAATTAAATTCCTAAGAAAATATAAAATAAAAAAAACTATAAACAAAAACAATAAAACAGTTTTTAAAATAAATCACAATAACCAAGAGTAAGTAATGAAAAATGTATCTCTATTAAAAATATTTTAAGAATACCATCATAATTTAAATATAAACTATCATATCTTAATTATGTTTAAAAATTTCTTTACAAATTCATCAACTATCAGTGATATCCAACTTTATTCAAAATGGTTTCATCTAAAATCCTGATATTGGAACAAACTGGTCATATTATTAGTAAGAGACATCGTGACGCAATTAGTAATCAGTTAATAAAATCTTAAATCATTTTATTTTAGCTTAATAAGAATATTACTTCACACTCGCTCATATTAAAATAGTGTTCTCATCAATAACGCTATTCTCTATATCACCTATTATCTCTCTCCAATACTTCCAATATGGCTATCTCATTCACTACACTTGTTATATATTAACGTTAATTTACCTAAGTCAAGTTCATTTCACTAGGCTAAGTTCTCAATTCAAACAATGTAGTAAAGTGCTCCACAGGTTAACAGGTCAATTGAAAAGTCTCCGGTCTGACACATAGATGGCGCTACAAGAATTAAATCCATATGTGTTTTAGTGAACCCTAACCCTCAAAAGATGCGTGTATAAATTTGACAGCTGTCGGATCATTAGTTTGTGCATTATAGCATTTTGAGTGAAGCAACTTTTGTTCTTGTGAAAAAAAATGGATAAAAAGGAATTTCGCGTGTTGATAAAATATTGTTTTTTGAAGGGAAAAAATACAGCTGAAGCAAACACTTGGCTTGATGTCGAATTTCCGGACACTGCCCCAGGAAAATCAACCATCAAGGATTGGTACGCTAAGTTTAGACGTGGTGAAATGAACACCGAAGACGGTGAACGCCCAAAAGAGGTTGTTACCAACGAAAACATTAAAAAAATCCACAAAATGATTTTGAATGACCGTCAATTGAAATTGAATGAAATAGCAGACACTCTAAAGATATCAACTGAACGTGTACATCATATCATTCACGAATATTTGGGTATGAGAAAGCTCTGTGCAAAGTGGGTGCCGCGCGAGCTCACTTTTGAATCAAAACAACGACGAGTTGATGATTCGGAGCAGTGTTTGAAGATGATCAAGCGTAATAAACCCGATTTTTTGCGTCGGTATGTGACAATGGATGAAACATGGCTCCATCATTTCACTCCGAAGTCCAATCGACAGTCATCCGAGTGGACTGCACACGATGAACCCGCTCCAAAGCGTGGGAAAACGCAACAGTCGGCTGGCAAGGTTATGGTGTCTGTATTTTGGGATGCGCATGGAATAATTTTCATTGACTACCTTGAAAAAGGAAAGACTATCAACAGCGACTATTACATAGCGTTATTGGACCGTTTGAAGGACGAAATCGCCGAAAAACGGCCGCATTTGAAGAAAAAGAAAGTGCTGCTTCACCAAGACAATGCACCGTGTCACAAGTCAGTGAAAACGATGGCAAAAATCCATGAATTGGGCTTCGAATTGCTTCCTCATCCACTGTCTTCTCCAGATCTGGCCCCCAGTGACTATTTCCTGTTCTCAGATCTCAAAAGAATGCTCTCTGGGAAGAAATTCGTCGAATGAAGAGGTGATCGCCGAAACTGAGGCCTATTTTAAAGCAAAGGACAAATCGTACTACAAAAATGGTATCGAAAAGTTGGAGGGTCGCTATAATCAGTGTATCACCCTTGAAGGGAATTATGTTGAATAAAAAAAACTAATTTTGCCAAAAAAATGCGTTTTACTATGGTAGGCCGGGGACTTTTCAGTTGACCTGTTAGTTAAAGGAAAGGTGCGTAAGAACCTTTTATCAAATATTAATTGAAATATTTAAAATTTTTAATGAATTTTCTCATTTTCTAACAACAAATTTCAAATTCTAGTCATAAATTCAATTAATAAACCATTATTTAACCTGAAAGAATATGAATTTTTTGAACTGTGTTGTTTTCAAACATAATTTAAACATTTTAAATTGAAGTAATCCCATGGTGCAAATGCCATTTTCGTAAATAAACTGCTCCGAAACATTATAATGAATCATGCAGCTATTGAAGCAAAATTTTAGTTACTTTTAACTATACATTTCTTTTGGGGCTAAAACTAAAGTAATTGAGTGTTTTTTTAATGTACAATGAGGTAGTTAAAAAGTAGATTAGATACAAAATTGTGCATGTGGGATTTGACATTTTAATAATTATTTCTTTTCGCTTTCGTCTTTAAGCAAATGGAGAAAAATACTATAATAATAATTCTAAGAATAATATTTAGAATTTCATTCTTTTTTAAAATATTTATTTCAACATATAAGTGCTGTAAGAGCAAAAAAATCTGAATGTCTAACAATTTTGAAAACATTTTTTTTTTTTTCAATTTATCATATCCCATGATGGTTATCAGAATGTTGAGAGGAAAACATTTTGCTAACATCCATTTAGAAAACCCAATTAACGTACTTTCTTTATACAAATTATTTTTAGATTATTTTGCTTCTTCTATTATTTAAATGTAAGTACTAAAAATGGTATATTAGTGCTTAAATAAATAAAATAATTTGTCCGTACCAAAATCTTGTAATGATTTGTCCGCTAAAATAATAGATAAAGATCTGTTACTTTAAATTTTCAATATTTTGAATTATTCAGTTCTGTTGCACGTTTTCTTTTGATACATAAATGATGAGAACAAAAATATATTGAATATTTTTAAAAAAAACAGTTTGTGCAAAATAAACACAATTTTAATGCATTAAAACGCACTTCTGCGCACAGTGCGAATATGATGAGAGTACGTAACTAGTACTAACTTTCAATTAATAAATGCGTGAAGGAAGTGCGTGGGAGTTTCTTGCCTATCTACATGACTTGTAAAGACTGGGATCCGAAGCTGTCTGGTCAAATAAATGTTTGAAGGAAAAGTTCGAATCGTATTCCGGTTAGCGTTTTCTTTCATATATATTAGAAGTTGATAGTACTCCAGTCCAAATGACGTGAAACAGGTTGTCAGCATTTTCCTTATTAGAGAATTAATAAACTCTATTTTGAAAGATAATTGACAATTTTAATTACTTTATTATTGCTTGAACTTGAGTTAAAATTTACATTTGTGATTCAAGTGACCTGATCAAGTATTATTTTCCTTTTCTCTGAAAATTTTCCCTTTTTCTCCCAAAGTGATGGAAAACATCACCTTGTATTTGACTTATAAGCATTAAGCATTTTTCTTCGACAAATATAATGTAATTCCATGAGTGATATCAGTTAAAGTGTGACTATACTTCTCGGGGAAAAAGTAGCTGTGATATTTGAGACAGAATTTATTTTTTCGCTTATTATGAGTAATTAATCCAACTATTAACACAATACCATTATAAATATCAAATTTCATCTTACCGCTAAAATAGCATACATAAAGCGTATTGCTCATTTTAAAAGTGTAATACTGAAAATACAAATACATAAATAAATTAGTATTGTAGATAATGCTATAAAATTCAATATAAAGGAATAAAATAGAAGCAATAAGCCATACATTTAATTATCACAGTTTTTGTTTAAAATAACTAATTAGTAAAATATTATAGAAAGCTATCTTAATATTTAATATTTTATGTTTCACTTAAAATTTTGAGAATCATTTCCTGAAACTCTACAATCGAATCAAACAGCGGAAAAAGTTATTTATTGTTCAAATTCTATGATTCTATTCATTTTAAATCCCTCGCATAGTACAATAAGCATTCTTTAATCCGTATGTCAGAACCTTAGCCATACCGGATGAGCGAGTTTGTCGATAATAGATCAACAATATATTTTTAACTGAGATACTAAAAGTAAATCACTCTAAATGAAAAAAATGTAAATGATTTTAAAATATATTTAATCTCTTAACGCACATTCTGAATTATATCAATATCCTACAAAATATTTCCTATTTCTGACAATTACAAAATTAATTTCGAATATTGATCATTAATTTAATTGAATATTCTTGTGTTGGTCACACAGCACAAAAGAAAATTTTTTCTAATAGTACAATAATAGTTAAAACAAGCTGTTACGGGCTACTTTAATCACATACTTAAGCTTATTTGTTTTATAAGCACTGGAAAAATACCTGCTGGACTTCGAGAATATTTTACTATACATTACACTGTATATACACAGTTGTAATATTGTACGACCATAATATGTAAACCGCAGGAAAGAAAACATTATGATTGGGAGAAAGTCGATGTTTATGGTGCACGAAGCAAATCTGGCTTAGCTGCTCTAAATAATGCGTATGTGTGATCTAGAAACGTGAAAAAAAAAAAAAAGAATAATCGAAAATACAGAAAGGTCGCTGAGTATCCTGGTGCAAGCAAGAAATACTTAACTGAAATAGAAACTGACAATCATGAAAAACACTGAGCGAAAATGCGAGCAGTGCTATGACCATGCCATGACGGACCTGGCGGTTATGGTCAACGAACTCCCGAATACGTATGAAAAAGTATCCGAAGCAGAACAGCTTAATTTATGTCGAATTATGGAATGTTTCAAAGCACTGAATGCTGAATTAAAGAGGGTTCATTGGATTATTTATATTTTCAATAATTCAAGTTTAAATTTCATCACTATTTTGAGTTCTAACACTTCAAATTTCTATATTTCAATCAAATTAAATGTTGTAAGATTTCTGTTAGAGGCAACAGTAGCCAAAGTTTTTTATTCCTCTCTAAAACTGTGTAGTTCCTTTCTGCAAACATCATCTAATATGTTCTTGGAAAGGAGGGACGATCCTAAGCAATGGGGTTTATAGCCCGTCCACCAACTGCCCGAGCCGGTAACACTAAACTCTGGAATGGTTAAGCTCTGTGAGCAATTAAACGCGAGTGGATGGTAGCATTACTTATCGACAAACTACCCCAGTTATGGAATAGGGGTGGAAAACCCCTTATCTCTTTCCGGATGTAGAGGGGTGACGAAAGTGGGCTTTTAGCAACGGAAAATGTTTCGCCTCTCGTAAACGTCCTCATATACCGTTCCCCAATGTCATTCTGAATAAAATTACGGTCTTTCATTTCCAGACGATCGCTCTTGTAGAGTAGAGAAAAAATTATGGCGAACATTGAAAGATATACGTAATGTATACTGTTCAGTATTTATTATATGGAGTTAGTTTATATTAATGTAAATTCGATTGTTTCTTGGGACTATGTTTTAAAAATATTTGTTGAATATCAGCTTTGTTGAGAATAACATAGATTACTATGTAAGGCTTTATTTTTTATATTTGATGGCAGCAAAAAATACGTTTAGGTTAAGATACTTTAATTTAATAATGCATCATATGCTTTAATATAAATATCTAAACATAACACCATTGTCTACATTAATATTTTATATAATTTGCTAAAATTTTGATATTTAATTTAATAATTTGATTTTTGTCGCAAAATTGTTTACATTCATTCGTTTTTGTTGTTTAAACATGGCGTTGCTTCTGTTCTTGAAAAACTGGTTTGTGTAAATTGTTACAAGATGACGATTGTATAGACAATGAATTTAATTTCATGGAAATATTAAGTTTGTTCTAGAAATTTTAAGTAGATCATGAAGTTGAGTTTTTATTTAAGGGTAATGACATTATTATATCTACAAAGCTAACAAAAAAACTTTTAGAATTCCACATGCTACAACCTATTATGGAAATAGGTTACTTACTTTCGCTTAAGAATATGCTAACCATTGTTGTTAGGTTCTATTTTGTATCAAAATATTTTTAAGAAAATGTGTCACTTTTGAAGTTGTCACAGGGTTCTATGGCGTATTTCCCCTCAACTAACAATTGGGGTCTTCAGTAGAATGTTTCCCAATAAATGTTTTCCTCTCCCAATAAATGAAGCACGATTTATGCAAATTAGTATAGACTTAGTTAAAAAAATTGAAATGATTGATTGATAGTATTTTTATACAAAGAATGCGTTTTATACGAGTCTTTTGATTGGAAGAATGAGCAGAAATTAATGGTGCAGAAAATATAATCATATCTATGATAATAAGAGTGAATATGTATTAGTTAGTAAATGAGTTGGGCCCTAATTTGAATTGCTAGTGCGACTCGGATTTGATTAATCTGTAACAGTTAAGTACCATTTAAAGTATTAATATTAAGGATCAGACGTGCATAGATGTTTTAACCCCACATATAGTAATCTAGATAATGTTACGTGGTAGATCGTCACTCAAATACGAGAAAGGTCCATACATTTAAAAAGCAAGTCCTTTCCGAACAAATCCAAATTTATTCTGAGAATCTCTAACAAAAACACTATATTTACTTTTCACGGGAGCAATTAATGCTCTCATTAATTAATGAAACTGCACAAGTTCAAAGTTTAGAAAAGTAGTTGAAAACATTAATTTACATCACAATATCGTATTAGCATGTATAGTTTGCGTACACTACATGCAATATCTCTTTAAACTTAACTGATGCACTCAATGGCTTTTGCATGTATCTTTAGAGAATTTCCTTGGAAGTTCTAGATTAATTTCGTACAATCTTATTTTGACGCTAAATTCGGCTACCAAATTTGTCCCCAAGGTCCTTTTTAGCATCGCTCCCAAGCATTTCCTCACAAAGAACAATCTTTTCCGCCTTAAAAGTATCTTTGCAGGGAAGACAACTAAGTCAAATATCTCCACGTAATAATACCGAACTTTGAATATTCCTAGATTTGAACAAACTGACTTGTTTTCCATCACTGTTTGACTTTCTATTTAATCGACTCTAGATTTGTAACTGTGTTAAATATTATTTAACAATGAAACACTCGAGCTAAAGAAATAGTCAAATTGAATTGGGTCAGAGTTGATGTCACTGCCAACGAATCTATGAAATCTGAAAAATTCTAATGAGTATCTGTTATCGAAAGGCAATAATTATAAAAATATTTTATTAATAAAAATATTTTCAATTAATGATTATTTTAAACTAATTATTTATATTGAAGACATAATCAAATTTTAAAAAAGTGAATAAAAGCAGATATTTCTATTATATTAAAATTATAAAGAATTCATTTTCTGCGTAGTCAAACTTATAAATTGCATTATTTTTTGATGGACACGCAGTATTGAAGCAATAAACTTTAGAAATATTTGGCTGCAAACAATTTATTCTAAGTGTAATAGTATACCCAATAAAGGAGAATGCATTAAATGCATTTTTATTTTCAATTTTACGTTGAAGTCTATCAAAAATGACGTAATATTTATTTCACGAAGACAATGTTATAAAATTATTGAAGCGTATTAAATCACATTAATGTTATCTTCATAAAGACAAATAGTTTTTTTTTTCTAACTGAAATATTGATAAATATTTTACAAACATAATTTTAATGCATTTGATAGTAATTTCTGAAGCGAATATATTGATATATGACTTTCCAGCTTATAAGAAATAAATCTATAAATCATTCAAGAAAGCAATAAAAATAAATTTTATCCAAAGGTCTTCCATAACACTTGTATTTTAACCATTCCTTTATTACAAAAAAACAAAGTATTATTATTAATATTCATTTTTTTTAATTTATTTTTGCTAAAATATTTTAGGGTGTGGACAGCTCATACTATTTTAAAAGCACACATATAACGTAGGATTTATGGGCAGCTGAAATACTACAAAAAACTTAAAATGATTTCAAACTTAAAAACCGAATAAGTTTGTAACAACTACCCTTTAATTAAACTATTAGAAATCACGAAACTCCAAATAATGACATGCAAGAGCAAGATAAAATTCTTTACTTATCAATAAAGTGTAGATAAGGTTGCTTTCTATCGAATACCAACTAACTCAACAATTCTAGAATGTAAAATCTCAGCTTACCAAACCACTCTTTCTGGTTCAATCTGTACTCCAAAGAACCGATTATTTTCTTAATTCTTTAACCAGAGTTCCCTTCAATCCACAAAACTAATTTGGGACTTCAATCCAAATTAGAAATCTCTGTCAGTAAGTCACTATTCTCTGTCCATTTTCTTCCACCTCATTATATTTTTAGCCACCCAACGGGCTGTTGTTTTAGTTGAATCACTCTTGGCGTACCAGAACACTTTTCAATTTCTTAACGTTTGCTTCATTTTTAATTATATTTAGCTTAAATATATCCTATTTAATTTTTTGTCGTTTCTTTTAATTTTAATTACATGTAGCTGATATAATATTCAATTTAATAATTTGACGTTTGCTTTAGTTTTAATTACATTTAGCTTAAGTATATTTAGTTTAATAATTCATCCCTTGCTTTAATTTTAATATCGGAAAAGTTTACTATTGCCCATTTCTCGATATTTGATTGTTTATTTTAATTTTTATATTTTATAGAGTAGTTTTTTAAAATTATTAAAAAAAGTGCACCTTGGATGGCTAAATCTGTTATTTCCAAAACTTTGTATGGAAATTTTTAAATTTTATATTAATATCTCTAATTTTTTTCACTTAACTTCTACCATCTAATTTACCTAATCACGATACATTCTTATTGTTAAGAAATTATAATTTTATTCAGTCAAATTATTATAAAGACCCCCAAGTTGGTGAAGAGAAAATCGCGAATAGCCCAATGTCCCAAGTTTTTTAAAAACAGTACTTAAAAATTCATCAGGTGCTCGATAATTCTTTAAAATTAAATAAAACCCTCCTTTTTTAAAAAAATTAATGATACATAACATTCAACAGATCGGAAATAAATGAATCATCACTATTTGTTATGAAAATTATTTGTTGATTTTATTTGTATGAGTAGTCAAAGATGGCAGAGTTGAGCCTAATGTGGCAGAAATCCATTCATAGAGTATCTTGCAGTGCTCGATTCATAGATTTGTGTAGGAAAGAGAATGATCTGAGTATGAAAATAAGTTCAATTTTCGAAAGATTTTTTTACTTTTTCTTTATCGAGTTTTGAATGTGCCAAAACACTTATTTGATTACCGCTTGGAACGTGTTTTTTTCCATTTCCTATTCTGTATTGATTTTCAGTCGAATGCTAGAATTTTGAAGTTCTTAACATACCTCGGCGGAATTTGCTGGAAAGTTATTTAGAAGGTAGAATAAATAAATATATACGACAGTTCACAATCTGATCGAAAAAGAGTGTTTCTTTCCTTACTTCCACAATTAATATACACCTCTCACAAATTTAGTTGTTTTGTGTTTGTCTTAGAAAATTATTGAAAAATGTAATATTATTATACTTTATACCAAGTATAATAGAATCTTAACTTTTTACAATTAAAAGTGTTGTTAGTCATATTTTAACACTAGTATACCTGCATATCTTTGCATTCGCTTATGTACAGAAAATCGCTTTTATGAACAAAATAATTGTATGAACAATTAGTAATCAATAGCTGCATCAGCATTCGAAAGTCGTGTACTTTCTTTCAAATACATCTTCCAAGAAAACCCCAATGCATTTATAACTTTCATAATTTGCAATTTACATATAAGTGCAATATTATGTACACTGTGCGTAATTATAATTTCAAGCAGTAAGTTTAGTAATTTTTTATAGATTGAATTTTCCATAGATTTTATACAAATACTGCACTTAGTTATTACACAAATACATCTTTTGAAGCTATCCAAGAATCGACCCATTTTTTGATATCTTCATAAGAATGTGCTCAGCCAGTCCGTGTGCCATCGAACGGAGTAAGTGATAATCAGAAAGGGCTATGTCCGGTAAATATGACGGATGGGGAAAGACTTTTATTTAAGTGTTTCCAAATAGATTTCATCGCAGTTACAACATATGGCCGAGGGTTGTCATGTCACGAAATCACCTTGTCGTGGTGTGTTCGTATAGTGGCAATTTTTCCTTTAGGGCTTGACTCAAACGCATAAATGGCAGTTAAAAGCCCTCTCTCGCGTTATTCCCATTCAGTTTGAGCAGCTGATAATAAATTAAACCTTGCTGATCCCAAGAAGCGTTCTTTATCTCCAAAAGCAAAATCATTGTTTAAGAAGCGTCGAAACCAGTCTTTGAATGTCATTTCCGACAGAGCGTGTTCACCGTAAGTCTCAACAAGAATTCTGTGAGCTTTAGTTGAAGATGTCTTTAGAATAAAATAGTGCAGTAAAATTCTCTACAAATACTCTTTACTTGTCTTAAAACTTGACATTTTTATTACTAAGAAAAAAAAAATCATATATATATATATATATATATATATACACTGGTTATCATAAATTAAGGAAAAATCACAAAAATAGCGATAACTCTTTCAAAAGTAAGCCAAACCGTGCAAAATTTGCATATGTTGTCCACTAAGAGTAGCTGAGTAAAATTACAATATGCAAATTAGTGACGCTGCACTCGGCTTACGTCATCTGCTTGGAGCATAAAAGTCCAAGTTTGAGAGAAAGCACACAAATTTTACTGTGATTGCGACATTGAAAATCTGAGATAGCCAATTCGTAATAATGACCTCTAGGCATCATTTGCCTGAAGAACTACGATGGAGAGCCATCGGGAGACTAGAGGCAGGGCAGAGTCAATCAGAAGTGGCCAGATGGCTAAATGTGAGTCCATCTGTGGTTCATAGACTTTGGAGGAAATTTCAAACCACAGATTCGGCATCTAGGAGGTTCAGTCAAGGACGGCCAACTGTTACGACTAGTGCCGATGACCGATATTTGACATTAAGTGCACGCAGGAATAGAACCGCTACTCCGACACATCTTAGATCCTCTCTTGCTGCAGCCACCGGAAGGTTGGTGTCAACGTCAACTGTGCGCAGAAGGCTCCACGAAGGTGGTCTGTATGCGAGACGACCAGCCATTTGCGTGCCGCTCACATCACGCCATAGGAGAGACCGTTTGCAGTGGGCCCGACAACATGTCCACTGGACGTCAGATCAATGAAGGCCTGTTCTCTTTACGGATGAGTCCAGGTTTAGTCTAGAAAGTGACAGTAGACGTTATTTGATATGGAGAGAACCTGGGACCCGTTATCATCCATCAAACATCCGTGAAAGAGATGCATACGGAAGAGGCAGTGTCAGTGTTTGGGGAGGCATATCCTTAGGAGGGCGCACAGACCTCCATGTCTTTCCAAGGGGAACCGTGAATGCTCAGGTTTATCGAGACAACATCCTTGATGCTTATGTGCGCCCATATGCCGGGGCGATTGGTGATTGCTTCCTGTTACAGGACGATAATGCAAGACCACACAGAGCTCGCATTGTTGATGATTATCTTCAACAGGAAACAATTACGCGCATGGAGTGGCCAGCTCGATCCCCGGACTTGAATCCTATCGAGCACGTTTGGGATGCTCTAGGGAGGCGTGTATCTGCCATCAATCCGCCCCCTCAGACCCTTGCCGCGCTTGCATCTGCTTTACAAGAGCAATGGCTCTCACTTCCTATTGAACTGATAGACCGCATAATTGAAAGCATCACACATCGCTGTTTGTGCTGTATTGCTTCTAGAGGCAATCATATTCCATATTAAAGGTACTTTTTCTATTGCAAACCGATACTTCCAATTTGTTTATTTTATACATGTGCTAATTTCTATACTACTATTAATGTCTGATAATTTCTTTTTATGTTGTTTAATACCTTACTATGTGTTGTATATTGTGGGTGAGTTTCATAAAATTCCATGTGTAGTTTCTTGAGTTATCGAGATTTTTGTGAATTTTCCTTAATTTATGATAACCAGTGTATATTATATATATATATAGAGAGAGAGAGATTCAAATTAAGAAATGATTTAATTTTTTAATTTTTCTCCTTTCTGAAGCTCATTAGTAAAGAAACCATCCTTATTTGCTGATACAATTCCAAATTATCCTGTAATATGTGCGATTACGCATTCTTAAAATCTGCTAAATCACCATTTCCTTCGGTCGCAGACCTGTAGACAATTATCCCTTTTAGGCTCAAGAACGCTTTCAAAGTCACTCAGAATCCCTTCATCTTGTACCATATGAGTACCACATGATCTAGAGAAATACCTCCATATAAATTCAAAGGAAAGGTAAAATTCTCTCTCTTCTGCTGTAGTCAAGGATGGAGAAGCTACGTCTTTGGTGTTCTGCATTTTCACTGCATCCTTTCTCTTTCGGGTCATAATGGCTGAAGCCACGCTGCTCATCTTCTAAAAATGATGTTCTCATTATAACCATGACTTCTAATGTCCCGTTTTTATCTGTCGATTAAAGTCATATTATATATATATATATAACAGGTCAATTGAAAAGTCCCCGGCCTGACACATAGATGGTGCTACTAGAATTAAATCCATGAGTGTTTTAGTTAACCCTAACCCTCAACAGATGCGTGTATAAATTTGACAGGAGTCGGATTATTAGTTTGTAAATTATAGCATTTTGAGTGAAGCAACTTTTGTTATTGTGAAAAAAATGAATAAAAAGGAATTTCGCGGGTTGATAAAATATTGCTTTTTGAAAGGAAAAAATACAATTGAAGCAAAAACTTGGCTTGATGCCGAGTTTCCGGACACTGCCTCAGGAAAATCAACCATCAAGGATTAGTATGCTAAGTTTAGACGTGGTGAAATGAGCACCGAAGACGGTGAACGCCCAAAAGAGGTTGTTACCGACGAAAACATTAAAAAAATCCACAAAAGGATTTTGAATGACCGTAAATTGAAATTGAATGAAATAGCAGACACTCTAACGATATCAACTGAACGTGTACATCATATCATTCACGAATATTTGGGTATGAGAAAGCTCTGTGCAAAGTGGGTGCCGCGCGAGCTCACTTTTGACCAAAAACAACGACGAGTTGAAGATTCGGAGCAATGTTTGAAGATGATCAAGCGTAATAAACCCGAGTTTTTGCGTCGATATGTGACAATAGACGAAACATGGCTCCATCATTTCACTCCGAAGTCCAATCGACAGTCATCCGAGTGGACTGCACACGATGAACCCGTTCCAAAGCTTGGGAAAACGCAACAGTCGGCTGGCAAGGTTATGGCGTCTGTATTTTGGGATGCGCATGGAATAATTTTCATTGACTACATTGAAAAAGGAAGGACCATCAACAGAGACTATTACATAGCGTTATTGGACCTTTTGAAGGACGAAATCGCCGAAAAACGGCCGTATATAAAGAAAAAGAAAGTGCTGTTTCACCAAGACAGTGCACCGTGTCACAAGTCAGTGAAAACGATGGCAAAAATCCATTAATTGGGCTTCGAATTGCTTCCTCATCCACCGTATTCTTCAGATCTGGCCCCCAGCGACTATTTCCTGTTCTCAGATCTCAAAGAATGCTCGCTGGGAAGAAATGTTCGTCGAATGAAGAGGTGATCGCCGAAACTGAGGCCTAATTTGAAGCAACGAACAAATCGTACTACAAAAAGGATATCGAAAAGTTGGAGGGTCGCTATAATCAGTATATCACACTTGAAGAGAATTAAGTTGAATAAAAAAAAAACTAATTTTGCCAAAAAAATGTGTTTTACTATGGTAGGTCGGGGACTTTTCAATTGACCTGTTATATACGAAACAAAGGAAGCCTTATGTAATTTCCAAAAAGTAATACAATGCTCCCATATGCTGAGTCAACTTCTCTGAACACTTTTACTGAAAGGCGTAAAATTTTTTAACAAAAATACATTCTCTATTTAAATAAATAAATTCTGTAACATTTTTATGCACTCATGCATAAACGTACTTCTGAGATTCGACCGATGTTAATTCAAACATAAAATTGAACTAACGTAGGTCGAAAAAACGATTTCTATATAAAGACTTTATTTTGTTATAATTTCTTCATTGCCATTACACTAGTGAATCATTACGAAATTAAAGGAATTGTAAGTTATGAAATTTACAACTTCTATACCATATCCTCTTTGAATTATCCTGAAATTGATTCAACTTGAAAAAAACGACATTGTCTAGTAAGAAGACGAATAAAAGAATAATAATACATTAAGTGCATTTCAAAACAAATCACCTAAGTACTGCCCTACTACCCCTTAGAGTCCCATCCACACCATCGATTTCCAATGCCCGATTACTTTTTCCCCACTTTAGTTCTTCAATCACCATTATTTTCCTGGCACGTTCCCCAGTACAGGTAAACCTGCATGAAAATAAAACTCCCATGTATTATAAACTTGCTTCTTTCCGATAACACTGTCCCAATCTGTATCCCAATACATCTATATAATTACATGAATTTGCTTTAGATATGGCTTCCGAAAAGAAACAAAAATGTAAAGTAAAGATGTATTTCTTAACAAAACATCTACGTTAGTAACCACAATCATCTTAATCATGCAAACTATTATTTTCAGAAATTTTCGTAATTCAGATTCTCAAATCGACGTTACATTTTGACTTTTTTCCTAACATAAGTAGAACTTACCGTTACTGTGTGTGAACCACTAGTATAATGGAATTTGAATCAACGACAGTCCTTTCCTGTCGTATCTTAACGCAGTGCTCCATTCTCAATAATACAACTATCTTGAAATATTTGCGTAGACGATTATAATAATCAATAGCATTATCTTATGGCGTACGCCTTATGATTCAGATTGTGTTCCAGTTGCTTATATGACTGAAATAAAGCAATGATGACCAATGGATGACCACTGTTATTATCTTTGATGCTGATGAATTCCGCTGAGGCTGTGAAATGTAATTTCTGAACATGAAGGATATTTAAAATGAGGTGTAATGGAGTGGTATACAGTGTATCAAGTTATCGTTTTCATTATTTTTTCCCCTTTTTTTTCGGAGGGGGGGCGGAATGGAAGAAGAAAAATCTAATCATTTCCATCCATTTGTGATGTTAAGATATCCGTGGTTATCTCTTCCCCTAATCACGGGACCTTTGAAATGCATAAAATGACAATTTCTTCCCAATCAGCTAAGCTTTTTATTCTTCTTGACGGTCACGAATTTAAAACACTAAAGCTTATTCTGCAATCAATATAAATTTCGAAAAGTTTTGCTGGTTATTTTAAGTAAATTGCTTGATATGTCTATACGTAGAATATAGATTTACATACATAGTTACTTCTTTGAAATTCACAAATTTAGATACAATTGTTTGCGTTTTATTGTTCTTCGTAGACTCCGATATAGAAAAGAAATTTGTAAAATTGTAATTACCATTAATACAACCATTCATATGCGTAGAATTGGGAGAAGTATTTTTAAGGAATTGAGAAAAAACAGTTGTTTAAAATTTTTAAAACTTGTAGTAGTAGAAGTGTAACGATTGCCGTTCATTACCCTGTTCTTTTTTGTTATGCATTAATAATACATATTAAGCTATAAAGAACAACTCCAATTGAAGACACATAACTAAGAAGAAACCAAAAACGATTTATTACTAATCAATTATGGATAGTTAAATTCGCTTTCTCTCGAATCCCACAATAACTTTTCAATTTTAACTTACAATCTACTAATAAATTCTTAGCTTACCTATTCACTTATACGATTCCACCAAATTCACAAACAGTTGATTCTTATCCTATAATACTTGTAATTCTAAACTGTTTCTAATATCTATCCGTATCAAATCACAAAACTAATAGAAACGTTTCAATCCAAACAACAATTATCTGTTAGTAAGTCATTATCCTCTTTCTCCCTTTTCCTTTCCTTTCAATCTGTTTCATTAATATATCATTCTCTCTAAGACACTCCACTGCACTTCTATCTTCATCCGATTTACCTAATTACATTTCATTTTGGTTGGTAAGAAATTGTAATTTTATGCAATTCAAAATGATATAAAATCTATAGTGAAAAAAGATTACAAATAGCCTAAGTCGCAGTAGGAGTTTTAAAATATTGAAATTTTGAGAAAAAATTTCATTTCAAACAATTGTGTTGAAAATGAAATTCTTTTCTGAAATACAGGGGGAGGCAAAAAGATGTTAACACTGCATGTAAGATTAAATATTTTTTCCGCGGATTAAATCATGGTGTCTCGATATCCCATTCATTAATTCCAAACAGCTAAGAGGACCTTTCACGCAACAAATGAGACTCCATGAGAGGCATGGGTGCCAATTGAAACCCTGTAACCCAATCCCGGCCTTAACAGCCTCGTAATTTAAAGTGATTAATTACCCATTTAATGTTAATATCTTTTTTGCCTCACCCTATATAAATTTATATATTTGTTCTAATATGGTTAATATAGACTTTTTGGTATAAAAATTATATTTATAAAAGTTTCTCAACGGGTACTATATCTCCTTAAAAGATTTGGAACTCCATATCCTAAATTACATGTCAAGATCATATGATTCATTAAATATATTATCTTCATGATGATTGTTAAAGAGTTTAGAGATAAAAACTTCAATAGATGACGAAGTTTGAACCTTCCTTTCGTACTTTTATTCTTGCAAAACTGGCAACAATTAACTTTGATCTAACTTGAGATATGTCCAATATAAATGTAGATATTGATGCCAAATTTGTTTTCTCATCTGGTGTAAAAAGATGAAATGAATCTTTCCTGGGCCCAACCATTTTCCCTGTTTTCAATTGCTTACTTCGTCGTATTTTTAGGCAGACGATTATTGATACCTGTTTTCATTTATTATTTACTATCACTTTTGTATTTTTAAAATTTTGTTACATCTTGTGACAACATCAAACAGTGTTCCAAAGTTTGTTGTTCATGGCCATATGTAGTTGTGTTAAAGATGTGGCGAAATAAAGACGTTTTAAATTTTCGTGGATCTAAATATTCTTTTTTTCAAGTGTCAGACAAAAATGTTGCTTCAAATTATGAGAAAATGAAGCAGGGCCAACAAATTAATTAGTGATTATGTTCCAAAAGAACTGGCTACCAATTTGCATAACGTACAATGATGCCTTTTTTGCACTTTTTAATTTCCTTTGTCTTAATTAATTTATTTGTTTGTTAAAATTTTTATACAACAATAATATTTCAAGAAACTACAAGAGAAAAAGGCTTATTAATTTTTAATCTTTACTACTTTCTTCGAGCAGAGAATAGCATCCCCAAAATCGGAACAAGTTTCGTGATTTAAAAAAAAAAAAAAAATAGGGCATAAATATTATATTCAGGTTTTACTACATCCATTTAAACACACATAAATAAGTATATATGAACACATATAAATATGTATGTTCAGACTTAACGATACTTTTGAACACACATAAGTGTGTATATTGAAACTTTACTATTCATTAGTCACGAATTGTCTTATGATTAAGACACATAGCGGGGCAATAATAATCAGCCATTAGTCTTTAACCACTTTGTTCAATATAGAATACATAATCTGAAAATAAATTAATTATGTGGAGGGGTTAACGAATTGCATTCCTATATAAATACTATAATAAGGAATTCCGCATTTAAATAATGCTAAAAGAGACTATTTGAAATCACTGGATCCTATTCAAAAAGACTTTCTGTAAAATGATTCCAATCAAGTATATACGCTTAGTATATCGTCTTACGGTTTCTGTAGCCAATATAATCTCTCAATAAATTTCTTTAATTCATTGATATCTCATTTTCTCTTTTCCTCTTATACATTAAAAAGCAGTTCTAATTCACATACGTCACGGTCCTTTCACAAAGTGAAGTTTTCATATCAAACAGCGTAGTAAATCAACCCCAGAGGTTGCTTAAAAGGAAATGCGTATAAGAACCCGTTACACTTTAGAGAATAGTGTATATCATTTTACAACTCAATTTTGTATGGATCATATCCATTTTACTCAGATTTAAATTGTGCTCCATATTTGATCTCCCATACGATACGAAATAATACAAAAACGATTAAAAATATCTGTTGTTATGCAAATATTTTATAAATAAATAACTATGAACTATAAAAAAATATACTTCTTTTATGAGCCAGTTTTGTTATTTTATACACAGACCACGTAAGGCTAAATGCAGTTTTTAAGGTCCTTAACTCCATATATTGAATATCTCAATTTATTTAATGTACTTTTAAAATTTAAAATAAAACTTAAATAAATTGGCATTTGACGACAAATTTTCAAAATTGCTTAAGAATGTAATTAAGGAAGTGTTTATATATATTATTCATAATAAGCCTCTTCCCATTCCCTTTATATTTATGGAATTTAGCAATCTGTATTTTTAATTGTGCTTTTCATACATTTGATAATTACCGGAATACATTGGTAAGCTATTATTGTAGGTGTGATGGATATCTTACTCAATAACTCCTCTTGAAACATGCCCATATTTATTTGTTGTAGATTACGGATCAATGGACAATTAATGAAATATTTAAAAGTGAATACAATTTTTACACGGGATTTGAACACTCCGTGTCAAAACGACTGCTGTTAACATGGTTTTGGAGACCTCATCTTGCCACTTACTCGTGTTCGGTTCATGGTGTTTGGCTTTTCTTCCCAGACCTTCATTTTAACCTATCTCTATCAGGGTTATCATTAAACTCATTTTTATCTAAATAGTAATCAGCGTTTCCAGTGACATGAAGTGAAAGTGCTGCTTTTTGATACATAACTAAGGTGTTGATTCCCACTTTACTGCCTTCTTTTAAGCCATCAATTTCCTGCGATTTACGACTTAAGTAGATAAATATTAAATTATTAAGTCACTAATTATTATGGTGTTGTAATGGTGATCCTTCATTGCTTAAATCTACCGCCATCTTTCCGTTTTAATTAAATAATTAATAAATGCAAGATCACTTTGTCTTGAATCTCTCTTAACTCAGTTAATACTAGAGTATATTCAAATAATAAAGTCTTAGCTTACTAACTTACTCGTTCCGATTCAAACATTTCTCAATTATAGCAAAATCGACTCATTTATTCTGACCTATAACAATGGTCAGTAACAACAATCTACAACACATATTAACTTGTCATTATCCTCTATCTCCCTACTCTTTCAATTGTATTTCGCTTATGTATCACTGTCTCTAATTCAATTCACTGCACTCCTTATCTTTACCTAATTTACATAATCACGTTTTTATTTGGTTGGTTAGGAGTTGTAACTGTATGCAATTCAAATTACCAAAACGTCCCCGATGTTAGTGAAGAGAAGATCGTGAATAGCTCAATGTTACAGGATAACACATAAAATCAAATGAATATGTTTTTCTCAAACAACAAATAAGACTTTAAGAGAAAAGGTTTTTCCCGTTTTTTCTTCTGTAATTAGAGTTCTTGTAGAAATATTATAATTTAACAAAAAGTCGTAATTATGTTTTTAAGAAAAAGCATCATATGAAAATGTATAGTTTCATTTACATAAGTAGTAAAAGTGAATCATACTGCCTTATTTTTTGTTGATACGGTCACAACTTATGAAACTGTTAACTGTTCTCTCCTCCAATGCAAAGCATCATTCCGATAAAGGGGAGAGAAGGAAAGCGAATTAATCAAGAACAGAAATAGAGGGAGGGTAGAATGCAATATGCAATAGGCTGAGAGATAACGGAAGCAGCAATAGGGCGATCTTATCCGACCATGCCGTTAGTGACCGCAGATGGTAGGTTTTCAAAATAGAACCAATCATAAAAACACTGGGTTTTCTTATCAGAGCCAACAGGCTGATTCAAATTCTGCTGTGATTTTTTTTTTTTTAAATTTTAGTTAATAGAAATAATGTTGGTTATAATTATTCTTGTTTTGAAGCAAAAAATTATAATTATCTTTTTGTTTGAAAATGCACAAACTTAGAAAAGATTAAATTATTTCAGAAATGTTACAATATTTTTATTATATTATTGTGTCAAAGAGAGCTCAAAAAATAATTAAATATTCCTTTCCTTAAAGAATTCTTATATGACATAACAGTATTGACATTTCCATGCATACACATATTCGTAATTGTATTAATATATGCATATAATTTCCTGTTTACCATTTTTAATAAGAATCAAAGAAATAAAATATTTAAGTATTTTCTGATACCTTTTGGGCCAAAAATCCTCATGATCAAACTACGCATAAATTTTTTACATTATTTTTATCTTCATTTACTTTATCTATTTTATTATTATTATTACTATTTCTTTTAAAAAAATCTAACATTTACTTCAATTTATTTCAAATAAAGTAAATGGAATCATAAACTTTAAACATATTGCATTAACCAACTTATAATTGCTGTTGTGATAGTGGAAACTTGATAGCCAGAGGGTTACTAGTTTGAAACTTAATTCTACCAAAGACAGTTATGAGAAAAGATATAATAGTTGCACAAAAACTCTAACTAGCAAAACTAGAAAAACCTCATTGGATGGTTGGTATGGTTTGATCAATGTGGTTCTAAAGTTACACAAGGATATTTTGCAATGCTCAAAGTAATTTAGAAACTAGATCACGTGACGAGTCGATACATGAACTGACAGTGTCCCGTATTCTGACTTTCACATCACTCCACGACAAAATTTTCAGGCTTTATTTTATTTAACGTACAAAAGCCTTCAACAGTATTATGTTCAACTCTTTAGATAGAATAATCATCTGGATAATCACCAACGAATAGATTTCTTGTTTGCAAACTTGTTTGCAAACTTGATTAGTAGGTTATCCTTTACTCTCCGTAATGTGAAAGCTTAGAAAAAGAGAGATGTTAATTAATATAGTGTTCTCGTTTTAAATAAGTAATCTACAAGTAAAGAGTGTATTATGCAATATATTTAGGTAACACACATTTTATTGCAGATTGAAGGCTGAGAAGGAAATGTGAACAATTTCCAATATTAAGACATACGATGATTTTACATTGGTAAATCAACTTGCATAGTTATACATCCTTTAAATTATCCAAATTCTCTCTACATATTCCATAGAATTCTACTCGTAAATTCCAGATCTACAAATAGGAGGATTATGAATATAGCCTTATAAAGGTCTCGTTTTAAATAAAATTTTACAAATATCTTTCGCTTTTAGAAAAGTCTCTAATTTAATGCAATAAAAAACGAAGCATTTATTTAGGATCTGTATTAGTGGCAGAAAGAAATGATTAAAACTAAAATTTATTCCTAAGGCTTAAAAAAATGACAGCTCGATAAAAAGTATATATGTCTTACAATGTTTTTTTAAATTTTTAGTTTATTTTTCAATGAATATTTATAAAATATCTAATGAGGAAATTTGTTGTAGTTCGTATTTAAAAGTTTATGTAAAGAAGAATAATTTAAGTAGCATAATAAGCATGCAGTGTGAATCAATAAACAAAAGTTACAACTACAATTTTTTTGAAAAAAAGTTCAAGTAGAACAAAAAAAATCTAGGAATAATTCCTCTAAAACAATTCATATTAATATTACCAATAATGCAATTTAATCTATTAATGATATGTTAATATAAGCAGTAGTTAAATAGGATTCAACTTATATACATAACTCTTTAATTATTAAATTCAGAAAATTAACAAAAGTATGCAGTGTTTCAATCTCAATTCTTTCATGAGATAAATTTTGTTAGTCTAGTCATAAATTCAATAAATATTTCATTAATTAATACAAAAAAATAAGATTCAGCTTTCCACCCATCATTTTAAAATCTAGTTTAAGTGCCTCAAGTCGCCCGTTTGCTTTCCAGGGGGGGGGGGGAGGGGCATTATTATAAATAAACTCCCTGAGGACATTTTGAGAATCATAGAGCCATTAAAGATTGTTTTATTACCTTAAATGATACATTTCCTTCAGCTTAAACAAATTTGTTGAGGCTTAAAGTCCTTCTGGCGGTGAAATGCAGAAGTTATTAAATGGAGATGTCAGCTTAGATGTCGTCCTTGTCACTTGATAGAGGTTCAAAATTACGAGGTCCATCGCCAATAGCCCTCTTGTTACTTCTAGTGCGACGTTAATAAAATCAATCAATTCTTTAATATAAAATTAAGTTATTTCTATATTTTAAAGCAAATAATATAGTGTTAATTTAAAGAAGAGCATTTTTAAGACTTGATCATTCTTCATCATTCAACCATTCTTTAACATTTCATTTACTTTTTCTATTTTGTTAAATTTTAAGGGAGTTGAAATCTTTTTGAAAAATAAGGTTCTTGGTATTCTAAAGAAAGCATCCAGAAATGATACGATGAAAAAAAACGGCAGTGAGCGAATGGCGTAAGGAATTTCGCAGCTCTCTTACTTTCTTACTTACTTACTTTTTCATTTATATGTGTATTCCATTTATGAATTTTCATCGTTTTTTAAATTTTTAATATTTATTCATCCCTCTTCTTCTTACGCATTTTAGCTTTTTGGGTATAACTTAGTAACTGTTTCCTTCTATTCATTATGCAGTTTTTGATTATGTATTTATTTATTATGTATTTTATTACGATGTTTCAACTTTTAACTATAGTTTGTTCATTTAAACATATTTTCATGCAGGCATTTTGTTAGTTTTGTTGAAATTCATTAAAGTGGAAATACGTATTCTCATTTATTCTTTAGAATTTTAACTAATTATCTTTTATCTAGTTTAAACTATGTTAATGGTGAAATGAAGCTTTAGAGCACGACCCTTTGTCTTAAACCGAACAGTATTTTTTATAGTTTTGGATTTCTTCCAATACCCAATAGCGTTTACACTCTTCTGAATTAAAAATTAAAATCTTTTACAGTACAGATACAAAAATTAAAACGGAGAAATTTTAATGGAATCAGAGCTATTATTAAAAAAATATAACCCTTAATTTTTAATAGTTCTTTTTTTAAAAAAGAGTTATTTTTAAATTTTATATTTAAAATTTAAGAATTACCTTTTTTTTTAAAAAAAAAGTATTTAATCTCCGAAAAATCATTATAGGTGGTGAGAAGTCTGGGGAAAGCATCCATCATCCAAATAAGGAGTAGCAGCTCTTATCATCGGGTGTTCAAGGAAGAACAGAGAGTATATATTCTCATTGGTCTATAAGGGGAGAAGAGTACGTCAATAAGTTCCCAAAATCGTTGCCAATGTACAAGCAAGCCTAAGAGAGAGGGAAAATTTTTTTGTCGGAAATTGTTCCCACTACTATGTAAGAAATCAATCATTTCAATTACTGTCCTCAAAAACTACCGCTAGAGTTTTATTCGTTAGATTTTGAAAAGTCATCGTCAGAACAGTAAGCCAACATCAAATTCTATTTTTTGGTGGAGAAATCATTGTCTGAGTTTCTTGAGATGATGAAGAAAGCATATAGTAATTATACGATGATAAAAACAGAAATGCGCAGATGGAATATGGATTTTCGTTTTGGTCGCTCAAGAATTGAAGATAATCTTCCGCTAGCGCGAATGGGTACCCTTTCTCTTCCATTACAGATGAAAGGGTTGAGCGCATATGACTTATTACGAAATAGGACAGACGTACAATTCTCAACAAATAACGTTAATTGGAGATTTTTAGATGATTGCGAGACACATTCATGGGATAACAATTTGAAAAAAAGACAGGATTTTTTTTTTCATTGTAAATTCACGGTGCATTGCTCTCTTATTCTGAAAAAAGTATCTTGCTAGACTTAATGTTACCATTCTGGCACACTTACCATAAACTTCCAACCTAGTACCAACCGGTGTTTACTGGTATTTTCCAAAAATGATTTCCAATAGTGTTTTGAAAAGTTATATGAACAGCGAAACAAATATGCTAATTCAGGAAGACAGTACTTTGAAAGAAGAAAGGAAAAAATATTGTATATATATTCAATAAATTATCAATGAATAATTCCGAGAACTTTTCGATTTCATTACACAATATTTATTGATGCGTTACTTTTTCACAGATTTTCACCTCTTGGCTTTTGTAAAAATTTAGGAATAAAAGATTGCTATGAAAATAGTAATTTCGAACTGCAAAATCAAGATATTCAGCTATAAACAGTTTCGAAAATAAAAATAGCTTAAATCAATTTTGAATGTATCTATTTTTTTTTCAGAAAGTAGCTTTTCTTAATTCCATTCATTTAACTAAGAAATTAGCGCAATTTAAAACTCATTACACTACATAAAGCAATGAAATTGATTCAATTCTCACGTCAATATGTTTCCAGACCCATCTAGGGGGGAAAGTTATAAAAAACACATTCCCGGACGAATCTCAATTAATCGGAGCACTTAAAGTAATTAGTTTCTCAGCTGAGAGACCTAATTTTGATTGAAAATGGAAAAAGAAGATCATTTGAATGATTTCACATCTTTCAGATTCAATAAACATTCTTCACTGAGCAGCACCGACTAAGCTTTTTTTTTCTTTCACTTTTAAAAACCATTTAGTTTGATTTCCCTTTTGTATCTTTCTTCATGAAATACTTTATGATTTCGTGTGATTTATTTCAGCTTTGTTTACTTTGAAAACGATAAACCCAAAAGAATCAATCTGTTTGTAAAATATTTTTACATTAATGGATTAAAATTGAGCCTACTTTTCCCTACAATCTTGGACTATTCTGTTTATTTGAATACAATAAAATGTCGTCGAATAAACTGAAAAAAATAATAACTATTTCTGCAGTTTTTTATTTTATTTCTGATTTTTAAAAATATTTTTATAATTATTTAAATTATTTGTTTGCCGAATTTCAGTGTATAATAGTATTTAAAAACATTTTCAAAAATCAAATGGATGAGTAGTTTTTTAGAAATATTCATTATTGTTATTTTTAATACCCTTTATTGCATTCAAATACATAAATAAATCTAGGTTAGAGGATGAAAATATAAATTCCATAAGAGATTAACATAAGAACAAAATGGCTTGTAGACGAGACTACAAATGCAGATGGTTTTGTATTAGTATTATGTTCCAAAGAACTGGAGTATTTATTGAATGTTTTTATGTTTAAAAAGCCTCGATTTGATAAAAAAAAATTATAATAACCTCGCCATGTAATAATTAACGTTGAATTATTTTCCTGTATGGGAAAAAAAGTTCTAAATTTTGGTGAAACATTAAAATAGCAAATAAGTTTCAATTAGTGTCAAATTATTAACCCTTAACACATTCGAATAGTTTCGTTGTTGTGAAGATATGCATTGATGTTATAAAAATCAAAAGGCTCCGCTGTGGAGAAATGTATCACTATTACAAAAATCTGAAGGTTCCACAGTGGAGACATTTATCAACGTCATAAAAATCGTAAGGGTCCTCTGCGGATACATATTTTTTATCTCTTCTATATATAAATTAATAAATCACTTTATAATATAAGATAGGTACGTACGTAGGTTAACGAGTCCCACGATAAAACCCCAATAATTGTTGTAAAATATCGCCATATAGCTTTTCGGAGGTGGGAGGTTTATGTCAATAATGATTATATTCAACACAAAGAAGTATATGAGGGAAAACATTAGGAAAGTTGACTAATTTCACATTAGTAAAGTGTCTGGTTATCCAACTGAGAGGAGGTTTTCGAACTAAAAACCACATGATCAAAGTATTACGTTTAAAAAGGAACAGAAAACTGATGTTGCATTAAACATTTTACGTTCTGAAAATTAAAATATTATCTAGTATGTTAAGCAATAGACAAATCGCTGGAGGACAAACAACCATCAATATATTGTCCAACCTTTTTTGGAAACCCTTCACTACATTTAAGGCACTATTTTGAAAAACGCCATAGTATGAAAGATTACAAATATTAATTCAGTAATAAAGCTCTACAACTTCAGTGTCTATTTTTAAATTTGATTCGTGTAATCTAGGTTCGCCCGTAGGTATTTTTGTTTTAATATTCTCCTTATAGTTACTACGATGATTTAATCATATCCCCTAAATTTATTAATCGACTTAACCAACCATGGTTAAATGAAGAAATCAATAACAAAGATCTGATCTCAATTTCAAACCTAACACAGAACTTCAAATGTTATTGCTGGGAAAATTAATTATCGACATATCTCACAGTAATTCTATTATTGAATTCGTACAATGCAAAATCCTTTTATCGGACATGCCATTAACACCTAGAACACTAACATAAGCAATATTATAAACTTCGCTTTTTGAAGAAACATCAATATTTTGTAAAATTGGTGTTTTATAATCAACTTTTTGCTGTTTCAGTTGTATTGACTGTTGTAAACTTTACGTAAATGTTTTGGCAATGATTGCAGAAAGGACCTTTATATATAATTAAGAAACCAGTTAGATAAGTATTTACTTTTTTAAAAAGGATAAACGTAAAAACAAAAATAAAACATTTTTAAAAACAAAGATTCTAAAATTTTGTTTTAAAAATGTAGTCTAAGGAAAGTTCTTGAAGTGAACAGCAAAACTGTAATTTGTTTTGGCGTTTCCTCCCATCTCTGCATCCATGATCTGTACACTAGGTCCATACAAAAAACTGGAATATTACTGAAATTTCGTTTTGTTATTAATAATGTTAACTACGTATAATTTTTTTCCCTATGCCTCTATTTCTGCAATCAGTTGACATGAAAGTTCACTAAGAATCCTTCCAAACACTCTTCGATATAGTTTAATGCCTATTATCCTCAGAAATGGTGTGTCCGTTTCTGATAATTCCCTCCTGCGTATTATTTGGAAAGGCTAAAATCCATTTAATACCTGATCAAATAATAAAATATAAGAAATCTTTCAAACATTTTTATTGAAAAATAGTTAAATCTCTCTGTAAATAAGTGAAATTGTCATAAATTTGAAATAAGTACATTCGTATTTGCATCGTTATTTTTTTCATTTTTAAATTTCAATACCTAATTTTGAGTTAAAATCTATATACCCCACCCCATTAAAAATAAAAAAAAAGCTCAAATAACACTCAAAATGATTAACTTTTTCTTTAAATCATTTTCTGCAACACAGCATTTATTTCTTAATGAATTTTAAACAGACCTTGATCATGTATCATATGTTTCGGAGTAAACTTTCTCGATTAATTCGCTTAATTTCTCAACATTAAAATTAAACAACGTGTATCAATTGCATTTGAATAATTATTCATCACATTTCTTTTTCCTTAATATAAAACCTGGTTCTTTTTTGCTTAATTTCCACTGACATATCCTTTGGAAGGGAAGGCATCGGTAACGATAGGGGCTTATAGCACATTCACTAACTGCCCGGGTGGGTAGCACTCAGTTCTGGAATGGCAAACTCTGAGGCCAATTATACGTACGTAGATGGTAACACATTAGTTATTAACAAACTGCCCTTGATTATGGAAAAAGGGAATGTAGTCCTTTTATCACTTACTGGGGGAATGAGAGTGATAAAAGTATATTCTCAGCAACGGAAAATGTTTCGTCACTCAGAAATATCATCTTTCTCTATTGACCAGACTTGTTCTGAATGAAGTTAAGTTCCGTCTTTTCTTTGCTGTCACCCCTCAAGAGAAGGTAGACAAGTACAACGCTTTGAAATGATTTATAGATATATAGTTTATTGGGCTGTTAATATTTAGGAAATAAAAGTGGTTCTTCTTAACATAATTGAGTTATTGCAAGCGTTTTGATATTTTAAAAATTTAACAGAATATAAATTTCGTTTCATTTTGAAACTCATCGAAACATTTTCTTTGAATAAAGAAGATTCGATCGTAAGAATGTTTTACTTTTTCAAATAATTTTTGAAGAAAATGTAGTAATTTTTAATTAATGTTGTTCGTACTATGTTTAGGAAACACTAAAAATTCATTACTGTAAAACAATATTTGTTAAATAAATTATGTTTAAGTTTAGAATGTTTTTCAAACTTTCTTCTCATCCAAATCTGAAATTATAAGGTAGTAAATTTTCACATTTATTATTTATTTCTTACTTTTTAAACTTTTAAATGTTAAAAAGATCAAATTTTTATTCATTGTATTCAAACAAAAAAGTATCGTTTGATGATCACATAGTACACACACACACACATATATATAGTCTCTTTATATGTTTGACTAATTTGCATAAAAATTTTTTTTGAAAAGTGCCATCTGGTGGTCAAACCACGATTTATTTTTTATTGAAGAAATCTTTCTCCCATGGTCCATATAAGGCATGTACCAAGTTTTATCAAAATCCGATTAGCAGGGTTCTACATGGGTCTAATTAGGTTCACTTATATTATAACCACCCAGTATGTACGAAAACTAGGTATACAATTATAAGCACCTAATATGGAAAATTGAGAATTTAGAAATGTAACCAAATATTGAAACAATTATGAAATTTGTTGCGCAATTTTACTAGTGGTAAGAATACAGGATTTAAGCATGAAACGCAAATTTGGATTTTGACACACGGACTTCAGCCCGATAGGTTTCTCTTCAACAACATGACATGTAAATGAAAACAATTCGTAAAAGGGCAAGAGAACACTTAGTGGTTAATATCTATAACAGAGCCACAGAAATAAAAAAAATTGTATTTTTCAAATGGAAACGATTTAAATAACACATGAAGGGACAATGACCAGTTAAGAAGTGAGTATTAATACTTGAATTGGAATAAAAATTGAGATTTGGTCTTAGAATATAGGACTGTACCCGAAAACCGGTAATATAAGTTGAGCACTAGAATTCCCATTCAGAAAAAAAGCTTATTTTTATTATTAAAAGCTTATTTAACGTAGGTACCACTAAAAACGTAAATGGAATTTTTTACTGAATCTATGACACTCGGTTTTCGTGTGATGTTCAATTCCAAAATTTCGTCAGTAAAAGTGGTATAGAAGGGATCCGAATTGAAAAATAATTCTATATTCGATTAAAGTGTTTCTTTTAAAAACTTTACTGGAAGTGAATGTATAAAAACTATTATTTGATTGCTGGTTCAACTTTTGTTGTATTCTACATTTTAATTCGAATTATAGACTTTTGGAAGCATTAACAAACGCATTAAAGCTGTTATTTCTTTATGCGTTTATTTATATTGCTTAAATGTTTACATCTGATTTTTTGTTCAATTTCTCTATCGTTTTACAATATTGTTTCATAATTAGAAATACAAGTATTGCCAATATCTACATTGCAATATTTTACACACGAATGCACCTATTTACAGAATATTTACATTTTGACTTAATAGGTTACTGATATGTCATTGAGTTTTTATATCCAGTAATTCCACAAATATATCAACAGAATATATATACCCAACCAAATTAAATAGTTTTTAAGCTGATTTAAAAGGAGAAGGTGGTACAAAAAGTACCCATTAATAATGACAGATTTCATTGATAAGGAAGTTGGTGTTACCGATCTGTTCTGCCATCTGTTAAACGGTTTGTCACTGATTCATAAGTTAGTTGCAATGCGGCAGTAATTTGCTGCGAAATTAAAATTTGACTCCTATTGCTTCAAGCTTTCATTGCCATTGCCACTTAGATTCCTCATTACACACCTAAAACTAATCAACAATCTAAACAATGGGTTTCTTCCGGGGAATCTGATCCAAAGTTGACAAAGAAGGCTTCATCGGCTGGAAAAATTAAGGCGATGATTTTTTTTTTGGAACACGAAGGGTGTCATATTTATTAATTTCTTGGGAAAAGAAAAAAATATTATTGGATAATACAACAGAGGTTGTGTTCCTCCATTCCCAACACAAAATTTCTCATTAATAACACATAGGGAAATTTTAAATAGATCTAGTTTATACATGCGAATGATAGGTTAAAAATAGCTTTTTTTTAAAAAAAATATTCAGAAATTATAAAGATATTTAAGTCATGATTCCAATCTTAAGAGAATTTTTATCGTGAGAAAAATACAAAATAATTTCGCTAATATATTGTCCCTAATTATGTTAAGGATTTTATGATTTTTGAACAGAATTTACTTAGCCTGATGTCATTGAAGACCTATCGTGTAGAGGTGGGTTATGCATGTTAAATAGTCGAGGTTGAAAGTGCTTATATTGACATGTTGTTGAAATAGATATAGAAGCAAAGGGAGATGGGTGATGTCCCATGACTTGGCTCAAAATTTTCAGTCGCTAATAGGTCTCGTATTGCGTTTAGTAAACGCTATAAACAATTAATCAATATGCGTTATGTTCAATTTTTCAATCAAAATTTCCATTCAATTTTTATTCCATATTACTTTATTAAAAATTTATTCAATTTTCATATTTATTTCGCAATTAATAATTTAATAATAATGAAAACAATTTGTTTAATATCATTTAAAATTACTTTTAAATAATTTTAAATGGTACTAATAAAATTGTTTTCATTATCACTTGCATCTAATAAAAAATAAGTAAATGTTTTATAATACATGATATCATAAAGCAAAAACGAGATTTATAAAGAAAAAGTAGGCTCCCTTCTCTAAATATCTGACAATACTTGTATTTTCTTATAAATTCATTTTTACACGCTTAATAGTATTAGTTTTGAAACGGAATAAAAATATTCCACGCAAAAGGCATTTCAAAAACAAACTGGTTAGATCTGGCCCATTATCCATTTAGCGTTCCATCTATACCATCGATTTCCAATGCTTGAATTACTTTTTTTTCACTTTAGTTCTTCATCACCATTACTTTTCGAGCACGTTTCCCCAAATGCGTAACCCTCCGTGGGAAAAAGGATCTCATATACTCGCATAATGAAGACCAAATCAACTACACCCTTCTATTGCCTCATATAATGTCCAAATTTGAATTGTACTGAAATACTTAAGATGATTGTAATACTGGATACCATTGCCTTTTGGGCGTTTGTATTAAGATTCAGATTGGCATTCAAGCTATTTAAGTGTATAGATTAGAGATCCCAATTATTATCGATAATGCTAATGGATTCCGGTAATAATGTGTGTAGTAATTTGAGAACGAGAGTGGGATTTTATATGAAGAGCAATGGGAATATGGTTAACATTGGATAGATCCGAGATAATTTTTTTTTCGTAAGATATGATTTGCATTTTTAAGAAAATGGGGAAACATTTTTGAAGCATTGAATATCTGTCTGAAATTAGAAAAAAAATTGTTTTAAATTTAGTAATTAAAATAGCATTAAAAATACGTAATCTACTATTAATGTCAATAAGTCGGGAAATTAATCATGACAGTCATATTTAAATTAGCTCTTCACAAATTTTCAACTCACTGAAAGGAGAGATCTACGGTTTCTTAAGAAACATATGTAAAATAACCAAAACGTGCGGAAAAACTAAACAGTCCGAATGAAGACAATATATGTAATTTAAATTTTATTTCACTGCTAGACTGTACAATACTTCGATGAACATCTATTCTTCTACCTCATAGCTTCGTTCCCATGTTCTCTTCCAATATCCCGCGCCCTCTATCTCTCAACCTGAGGTTGAGATTAACCACTGGTTTCTTTCGTATAGGTCGCAATCGTCTGCTCTTGGTTGCCGTGTTCATTACTCATCCAACAGTTATTTGCTATAATATAAATTCACAAAAAATCCAGATTTTATTGAGACTCATTACTTCAACACTTGACGATTGTAATGAGAATTAGAAGCAAAGTAACTAACAAAAAAGTAAATTAAGACTACAATTTATAAATCGTACAAATCTATCAATTTTACATTAATAAATAGTGAATACTCATCTCCCTCTATCTATCGCACTCTTCTTTCAATAATGTGATTACTATAGCAGAAAATATTGTGATAAATAACAAAAAAAAATGCTTTCTAAATTGCTTAAATCTAAATAGCAAATGAACTTCGATGAGGAAAGAAAAAAACGAAAAACAACTTTTCATGTTTCATTTCTTGATAGTAAATTGCAAACCAGGTATTGTAATTTTAATTCAAAATCATTACACTCATCATAGAAACACTATGTAAAAAGAGATTGCTACATTGCACAACAATTAAAGTATCAAAAGTCATGGGATGAAAAAAAAACATCCAAATGAAAGTAGCATCGCGTAAAAAAATATGTAAATGGGAGACATTGTCAGATATTTCAACTTTTTCAAATGAATCCTGTGATAGGCTTTATGAAGGGATTATGCCCGCAGGACGAAAATTGTGATCAAATTTTGAACGTGGAATGTTAGTTGGTGCTAGACACATAAGCTATTCAATTTCGGAAATTATTGTGGAATTCCACTTTCCTTGATCCATAGTGTCAAGAGCGTGTATAGAATATTTTATTACTAAATTTATTCTCCACCTTGGAAAACTCACTGCCCGACCACATTTCGAGACCAGAAATGCAAAGTAGTCGGTGTTGAACCTCAATAAATGTGAGACGTACAACATACGCGTCCGTTAGGATAGTGCAATGAAATTTGGTGTTCCTGGGATATAACAGAAGATAGACTCTAGTGCCTTTACTAACAACTCGCCATCGGTTGCAGAGCCTCTTCCGACCTCTTGAAAATACACGCTGGATCCTAGATAACTGGAAAAAAATCTTTTTTTGTAAGATGAATCACAATTACAGTTAGTAAGAGATTATGAAAACATTCAAGTGTGGGGCACACCCCACGAAGCCATTGTCCCAATTTGGCAATAAGGCACTGTACAAGCTGATAGTGGCTCTATAACAGCATGGTAGTTTTTACACGGCATAAATTATTCTTTGTGGTTAAATGGAGGCAATCATTGCCTGGAAATGGTAATGATCAGCTTGTTGGAGACCATCTGCAGCCATTTGTGAACTTCCTGTATCCGAAAAATGCTGCCGTTTTCAAGGATGTCAATGCGCATGTCTCAAAGTCGCAATTCATTTGAGGAGCATTCTGGAAAACTCCAGTGAATAATTTTCGCTTCTAAATCGACAGATCAGAATCACATCAAACATGTAGGAGATATTATATAAAGGTCAGTTTGTGATCAAAATACTGTTCCGGCCACACTTTCAGAATTATGGACGGCTATAGAGGCAGCAC
Organism: Nephila pilipes; assembly: GCA_019974015.1. Taxonomy (NCBI): domain Eukaryota; kingdom Metazoa; phylum Arthropoda; class Arachnida; order Araneae; family Nephilidae; genus Nephila; species Nephila pilipes. Next base: position 1,545,047 of record BMAW01115499.1, on the reverse strand, counting down.
AGCTAAATACTTCTTCAGGGGAGATAAACGACAAAATGTTGAATCAGCACGACATCGAGCTGTTGCACTACGCCTGGCAAAAAGAGGTATCACAACTTGTTAGGAAGTATCCAATACTTTTCACTTCAGTGTATTTAATGGTCATATTCATTATTATTTAATGCAAATATATTTTTAATTTAATTTAATGAGTCAACAGAAAAAGGATTAGATTTTTAAAAATTGTGGTTTGTAGATGGCAAGTTAACTTAAGATAATATTACGTTCACGTTCTTTTTGTGCACAAAGACGGAAAGACTACTGCACAAATATATGAAATGAGGAAACATATATTTTAGTTCTGAGAATATATATATATATAAAGAGAGAGAGAGCCTGAAGCAGAGATTGCACGAATATTAGCCAAATTGCTTAATTTTTATCCTCCATATTTTTGTAGTGTTATCTTTTTGCCAAAGACATATTTGAATATCAAAAACATTCATTTATTTAAATTTAAATTTAAATTCATTTATTTAAATTTAAAATTAAATTAATTCATCAATTTGCGAAATAAATAATTAATTATTTATTTCGCAAATTGGTTAAAATATTCTGCCTAATAAATATGATTCATTTATTATTCTTTGAGTATTTTTACCATGACAGAATAATAGATAAAATATATATCAAAACGCGAAAACTAACAAACTTTACATAACACTCAATAATTTTTCCTAAAAAAGTGAACGTCAATGCAACTTAAGATTATACGATCATTGCTGTATTTTCATTAATTATGATATGATTCTGTTATTTAAATTTCAAGTTCTACAATTTCGCTCCACTCTTAAAGTTGGACTTATGATGGATTCTTTTAGAAGTTTCCAAATAAGGTATTCTAGATATTGAAAGTAAATAGAGTTTGACGGAGAAATAAAATGCACAAGAAATAAAATATTCCATCACCATACAAGGCAGATTATACATCTTATTTTGAAGCAAATGTCTGGGAAATTCACTAAGCCCTAGACAACATCTGTTTCCTAACATTGTAACATGTCTGTTGGACAAATCACAAGAAATAACTCGAACATATATATATATATATATATATATATATATATATATATATCGCGAGCTCTCTTTCGTTATATATATATTCTGTTCGACTCTTATCGAGCCATTTATATTCTGTTTCTTTTCGTGTGGATTTGCGACATTATTGATGACTGTCTAAGGTCATTACACAACACTGCTCCTATTTTCGCCAAATATATATTTATTTTACCTCCAATTTTCATTTCAGTTTAGTGATTTTTTTTTCTTTTGGGTTAACGTTTGCACAATATTACAACAATGCATGTACCGTTAAATGTCTTCGAAATCCCGTAGGTGTTCTCCAAGTTCTTATAAAACCGATATGAATAACCATGTCACAATAGCAGCTTGTCACAATTTTCTTTCATTATTATTGCGTTGCATCAATTTTTCTTTCGGACTGTTTTTCTTATAAATACAGGGGTTTTCAATTAAACTACAATATGAATTTTATTTCGTATAGTTGTTATAATGATGAAATACTTGGATAGATATTGAAATCGTTTACGCTAGTTCATAATGCGAAGAAATACATTAAATACACTTTACGATTGCGTGGAATCTTATCTAGAAACATTTATCTTCGTACTCCCGCTAAAACTTTGACGAGCGATAATACGGCAAAATCACTTAACAAGCCCGGCCGTAGTGCCGAATTAAAATTTACTTATTGTACAACGTAGTAAACCAATTTATCCTGCCATTAATGAAACCATTTTAAATCCAAAATTTTGTATCAATTTTTTTTTTCTCTATTGCATTTATTAAGTTTATTAAGGCAAAAAAATTGAACTATTCTATTATTAAATATTTAAAAGGGGGAATTTTACATAGGTAGTTGATAAGATCTTTTTCGCCTCAGTCTAATTCTTATTATTTGAATATAAAATTGAAATTAAAGTTACTTAATAAAATTTTAACGCACGGTCCAAGTCGAAATAAGGGGGAAAAAATTTCATTTCGATTACAAAACAAGTGAATGCGGCAACTAATTGGCTTTTGTTATTACAAAATTTCACTGTTAACGAATACTTAAAAATATTTCCTTCTCCGAGGCAATACATCAATCAAAGAAGAAGGGAGGAGAATTAATCAAAAAAGCGGGAAGGAAGGAAGTCCAATTCGCAATAGGTTATAAAGATAACGGAAGCAGCAATGGAGCGAACTTATCTGACCGTACCATTAGCGACCGCAGCTGGAAGGTTTCCAAAATAGAACCATTACAAAAAAAATTCGAGAGTCACGTTTTATCTCACTCCTCTCTTAAAAACAAAGGGAAACAATACTTTAATATATATTCATAAAGACAAGATGGTTTACATTTTTTTTAATGTCTTAACAATTTGTTTTAATGTAAATGGTAGTAAGCAAGCAGTAAAAATTGTAGTAAATTTTATTTCAGTACTATATGTACATTATTGGGGATTGCTTATAATATACATCTCAATGAAAAGAATTTTTTATGAATAAAATAACGATAAAATTTATTATGTTTCATATATTCTTAATTTACAAATATATAATAGTGTATCGTCCTGGGGTTTCGGTTCATTCATTTAATTTCGTCAACACAAGTAAGTACAATTCAGTCATTAATAAAATAATAAAACAATTAAGAAAATCGAATTGGGGCTTTTGTTATAAAATTACGGCCTTTGATCTGTATCATTATGTATGAGAAAAAAATTCCATATACGCATCCGACTAATATTATATAACTTCATTTTCAGGACCACCAGTCTATCAGGAGCCCTTAAGCGTGCAGTACAGATATTTATTCACATATGATCACATCACTCTAGTTGCTCATCAACACTTCTAATTTATCTTACCCTAAGCCATTTTATTAAATTCTCCACAGTTTATAAATGCTATCGCATTAATTTTATTAATAAAATTTAATTTTTGTAATCAAATTTATATAATGTGATTCATGTAAATTGGATAAGATTTTTTTTTCATTCACAAGAAGAAATAACATTATCCGAAAATCCATATGGGTTAGTTGAAGGGTGAGAGAATTCCATTCCATGAGAATAAAATTGGGGCTTTTGACACAATTTATTAGAGAATCTCTTTATAAAATCTAGACTTTTGATAATTTATTATCTCCAAATAATTACTGAATTTTCAACTTTTGATTTTTTTCCTCACAAAAAATTATACTTACTGTTCATAAATCTTTTATATATTTTGAATTACCGTATGAAATGTATCAGAATAATATTCCTATTTTTTTTTTATTCTATAAAAGTATGCTGCTAAAGCAAGCCAGTAATCCATAATTTGTACTCGTATGTAATTAATTGCATTAAAAAAGATTATAAATTATAAAATAATACAACATGGAATAAATGCAACAACCTGTTCAAAAAAAATTGAAATAACTACTTTAAACATATTAGTTTACTGATACTTCAATAAGTAATAAAGAGCAATTTCCTTTTTCTTGCAAAATAATTTAATTTTCGAGAATTATAGAAAATTAAAAGCCTTTATTGTTTAAATATTACCCTTTTATAAATGTGATATTTTTTCCGAAAATTATAGTCAGAAATTTAATTAATGGATAACGACTTAACGGTAAATAATTTTAAAAAACTTTTCCAACGTTTTAAAATCTAAATGAAATTTCTTAATTGCAGTGTATCCGCGTCGTGTGCGCTATTTCGTAGATAAATTGCTTCAGGACGTTTTTGAACAGCATGGAGCCATTAAAAGAATTGTTTTAATTATCCTAGGCAATAAATCGTCTTTGATCCCTTAAGGGTTAGTCACTTGTAGGGTGGTATAGTGCACTAGTTAAGAGAGAAAATTATAATTTAAACAGTAAAATACCACTTCAGTTTGTACTACCTCTTCATCAATTAATATCACTTATTTATTAATCGATAATAATTTAAATCTATGTAGTAATTTGATATGTAGCTTAGCTGTGAAGCTCATTTATTAAATAATGAAGTTTTAACGCTTTCCTACTTAGAGTCTGAACGTTAAAATTAATTTTATGTATACATTATATACAGTAAAACTGGATTCGACTCAGGACTGATTGTAATGTTTGGTTGTTTAATTTCATCGCACTGAGGAGCAACACGAAGACTATTGGTGAAGGAACACAATTTTGAATCTCGAGTGACGAGGTTAAACCGGACCTAACACCTCCATCTCCAAACTTGAACTTGCATCACACGGCGTGTCAGGACTCGACCCTACAACTCAACGAAAACAACGCAGGCTGCGAGTCTGCGACGATGACCACTAATTTACCACAGAATAAACACTTGTAAATTGGATCCTAGTTAATTATTAGCTTTCATGTGATCACTGAATACCTTTTTATACCAATATCGTGTGCAATTCAAAAGAGTTACTTCCTCTTTTGGCTAATCACGCCAACATCTCCGATCTCTCCATCTAATTCCTCCACCCCTTCAATATCTTACGAATTTGATAACTTCTTATTCACTACGCCTCTGTACCTAGCGATGTTAATTTACGTAAGACGTGGTTCTGCAACGGTGTGAGGTTTTTAAATGAAACAAAGTAGCCGAAAAAGTTAGTTGAAGCGGAAAACACATGAGAACCTGACAAGAAGGGCATCTGAGTTGTAAATTCTTCGCATGAATTCTAAATCACACCTTTTAATGATTATGTAGTTTATTTGTAAATAACAGGCATCAAATTCGTTTTTTTATTATTATGAATGAGTGCTGTAAACTAATAATAGTGGTCGCAAACTCACAACCGTCGTTGTTTCCGTCGAGTCGTTGGGGCGAATCATAATGCCTCTACAAAACTGCCTTGTAGCGAGGCTGATTCACGTAAAATCTAGTAGAGGTCCTGAGTCCTCTTGATGGTATGGTCCTATAGTTTGTAAAGGCATGTAACAACTCAGATGTCATCCTCGCCACACTTCAACGAGGATCGAGAACAATCTCCTATTGTGTTACTTCTCAGAGTGGGATAATAATAAATAATCATTTTTCTTTACGGCGTGTATTTAATGGAATTAAGATTCAATTTGATTTTATTATCGTCTGACATAAAGTTTGCTACCTTTTTTTTATTCGGTTACCATTACCGTTAATTGATTGAACAAATCTATTTCCTAGTATGAACAAAGTTTTAAATATGCGATAATCTAATTTGCTCGAGGTGTGTTCAAAAAATACCCTACCATAGTTTATGGCACGTAAATAAATGCAGATAGGGGGTGCGTTTGGTGTACATATATTGCCGATTGTTAAGGAATGCGAACCGAAACTGTTAGGAATTTCCCAAAGAGTTGAACTATTGAACTAGTTGCCCTTTAATTATTTATATAGACAAAAAAATAAACACAAATATGACACACACACACACATATATATATATATATATATATATATATATATATATCGAAAAAAATACAGAGAGAGAGAAACAGAGAATAATATGATTATTAGTTACATTTATGACAAGAGATGACAAGATTTATGAGAAATCATTATTGTTTCCCATTTCATAAAGTCATCTCCTTAAGTACAATTTGTGTTTACATATATATTTAGAAACATTTTACATAATTTTTTACTTAGAAATATGAAATTAGTTATAATTTTCCTACAAATATTCAAATAATTTAAGTAATTTCTTTTTTACATATGCTAAAGCTGAAAATCCAATTATTTTTTTAAAAGAAACTTAAAATATAAACATTATGAATTGCCTAATCGTAATTTGTATGGGTCTAATTTTATTTATTTATTTATTTTATAATTTTTAACTAAGATTTTCTTTCATTTTGTTTATATTTATTTATTTGTCTCCTTCTTTTTCCTAATTTTTGTATTTGGCTTATTTTTATGTGTTTTTAATTTATTAGTATTTTCTTAATTTTTAGACTCTTTCTTGATTTTAATTTCATTTTTTTTTTTAATTTTATTTTCTTAAGCATTTCATTTTTATAATTTATTATTTTTTTAATTATTTTTTTTATTTTTTGTGTATTTATTTTTAACATTTTTAAATTTTATAACTTAAATGCTTTTCCTAAAAAAATTTTATTCAGATTCTGTTACTGAACAGTATGATATTTGGTGGGTTTTTTTTTTTTTTTTTTTTTTTTTTTTTATTTTTACATTCTTTTTGCGTTGTTAATTATTTACATATTTTTAGCTTTATTATTTTTTTTAATTCTTGATTTTGAAAGTTTTTGGGCCAATGATTTTTGAATGTTTGTTTCTGGAGTTCAGTTTTGGCATTTTCTTGCAACATTAAAAAAAAATTATATTTTTTTTATAAATTTCCTCTAAGTTTCTTCTAAGACGGATTTCAACTAAAAATAAGATATACCACCGTTTTGTTTTAAATTGACAGGACTGAGTGGTCTTTTCAATCAAAAATCTTAGGTCTCCCAATTCTTTGCGGATGATATTAATATTAATCTTTGCAATTAATCCCTTCAAAATTATTTTCCGCGAGTGGTTCTATAGCGTAGAATTCATCACAGTTTCCTTTAAACAGAGCAGTAATTTCTGTATTGTTATCCTCTGCATTTAAAAATATTTTGATGTATCCACCTAACAATTTTTATTCAGTTTTAGGGAAGATCATATTTATGTCTTGAAAGAGAAAGTTGTAAGTTTGCAATAAGCGCAACATTGCAAGAGGAATCTTACTGGTAATTCGTGGTGTTGCATTATCCCCTGCTTGGTTAGGGAGATGGCTAATTAGAAAATTATTTGAGGCATTTCAGTTAAATTGAACATTTAATTTCAGATGCTTAGTCGTTTAAGTAAGAGATTTGAACCCTTTTCTACTGGCATTTTTCATTTTTGTGGAACTGCTCTCATTCTCTGTGGGTCTTTACAAAAGTTTATTCATTGCAGTTTTTAAAGTTATATCAGAGCTATAGAATTTGCCCTGTGATATTCGACTGAGAGAAAAGACTGTGAAGATCTCTATCGACGATTTTCCTTTTTTCTTCCCATTCGGCCATCCCAGCCGAATATTTTTTCTTGGAATATTCGCGAATTCCACGATTTCAAGATCAAGCATATGAAGGCAGCGATTTATTGACGATTGGTAGAAAAATTCATTTTTTAGAATACGGAACAGTTCTCATTGTTTAACTGTGGAAGTAGAGTCCACTCTGCTTTCATGCATGCGATCTCAATTTTCGTCGATGCGAGTCCAGTCAGCCGACGCTGAAGTGGGTTACAGAAAACCTCGTTTAGTGTGCTTTCAAGCGGTTTGCTTTAGTTATAATTTCCCTAGCAAGTGGTGCCGTTATTTGAAGTCCACAATATTGCGGTGAATGACATTAATATTCCTAGGAAGTAAACCTTAACTTACCAGATGATTTACGTTTCTCTCGTATCCAATGCTCAGTAGGAAACCAAGCCGTTTGATTTACGCAGACAACGTTTTAGTAACGTCAACCACATCAATGTTACAGCCACCAAATAACGACTCTGCTTTTCTAAGGAAATCATAACTTTAGTTCGAGCCAGGGAGAGGAATTTACGTGTAAATCTGAACGCGAATACTGCCTTTTCAATTACAAGATAGTGTCATATCCTGAAAACTATATCCCGTTGTTGTATCATAGCAGCGTCTTCGCTCATGAATTTTATTCTATCTGTAGTTTCGTCCATTCGCCGAAAACTACTTCTTCGTGAAAAAGAGAAATTGCGCAACCTGTATGTGGTTTCCTTTCTTTATATATCTATAATGTAACTGTAACATAATCGTCAATGAAAAAAAAGTTTATACTATACCAAGCTAAAATAAACTTCACTTTTTTTTTTAAATTAAAATCTATATGATGATCATAAATTTCAACTTTGAGCTACATGTATATATATATATATACTTCTGTTTATGCAAAGAAAATCCCATTTATAAACATTAACAATTATGTATGAATAACTAATAATCAAAAGCTTTATTTACATTTATAAGTCATGTACTTGGGTTTAGATACAACTTTTGTGATCTAAGTAGAAGTTTCCAGAATAAGAGCTATCAGGGTTACTAAAATTTAATTTACCAGATTGAAATCTTTATCGTCATTCACCGAAGGGCACCCGATATTTCACTTTAAAATATCTCTCTACACGACTGGTCTTTTAGTGGAACCAAGACTCGACTTGATCAAAGCATCGCCGTCAGCAAACTCAATGCCACGGTACAAGTGGAAATGTAAAATTGAAATTTATGGGAAAAGAAAAAAAAATAAACACTTAACTCTTTCAAATATGACAAATAAATGTAGTTTGGTAAAAAGATGAACAATGGCGAACGGAGAGACTTGTTCCAATATGTCTCTGGAAATAATTAAAATATTTTGATTGGATTTATTTTAAAAAGAGATGGTATTCCGCAACATTTTTTTTAATTATATATTTATATGAAAAAATAATATTCACAATTTTTGAACTCATAAGATATACATTTCTAAAAAAAACATTTCATTTTTAAACAATTAATTAATTAAAATTTTAATTTTTTTATTCAAAATATTTCAATACTTTAACATTTCTATCACTTTCAAAATTTTTAGTATTTTTAAATAAATTTTTACTCAGTTTTTTATAAATGTTTCTCATAAATCTATACAAGGAGTTTGTTGTACAATTATTATTTATAGTTTTACACTCACAATAAATTTCTATCAGACCTTACGACAAACAGTAAAAACAGCTATCTCTTTTGTGTAACAACTATTCAACTACATTTTTATTTCATATGTAGAATTAAAAACATATACAAAACGACTGGGAAAAATATTTCAAATGTGTGTTGATCACAAAGTGAGACTTAGTATTTTAAATTCATGACCGTCATGGAAAATAAAAAGTTGAGAAAAAGTAGTTAAAAATTTTAAAGATTAATGAAGTGGTTTGAAATACTGCTAAAAATTTAAATAATTCGTTAAATAATGTATCTGTAGCTATGACAAAAAAAATATATAAAGTTATACAATATAAAGTCGGAGAATTAAAATAAAATATTTTTCGATATTTTGGTAATTTTTGGGGTATGGTTCCTCCTTAAAAGCAGTAGAATTATAATCAGACCTTTCTAGTTTTTTTGAAAAATCTGCTTTATGAAAATTTAACGTTTGTCAGAAAACCCTTGAATAACAGCCATATGCTACACTATATTTCCCCCCCTTTCTTGGTAAGTGAATTTTGCATTTCTTATTTTCCTGTTAAAAATAGAAAGCCCTTTGCTGATTCTATTGATGTATTATTTATGATAATTTAATAAATAGAACACAGAAAATCGGAATACGAAAATTTTATGTGTACGTGCCACTCCGTAGAGAAAAATATCTGCATTTGCATTTTTTCTCAAAATGTGGTATTTTCAGGTTTCTGGTATACTTTTTGACTTTACGCAATGGAGTTGATATTTTCTATATAATAGAATAAGGTTATTTCCTGTACAGTGAGCATCTTTTATCTGATACATACTCAGAAATCTTATGTATTGCGCAAAATTTGTATAAAAATTAAGGGAAATTTGAGCCATATCTATAAATGCTAATTATTTTTTTAAATTTAATTAAATTCAAATTTTGAAATAATTATATTCTGTGCATAGAATACGGTTATCTCATTATTAAAATATGACTATCAATACAAAGACTAGCAAAAAACTAAAATTAAGCACATTTTTCCTTGTTAAAGACGTCTCGTTTTACCTTAACCGCACAAATGGAAACAATTACATTTAACAAATATAATGAAATTCTAATTTTTCTATTTCCTATCCTAATTTTTCTCTCTTGAGTTGGTAGGTGCCTTAACACTTAATTTGACTAAAATATTCTCTGAGAGTACAAGAATCAGGAAAGAAGGGTGCTTGTATCCAACCCACCAACTGCCCAGGATGGTGAAAGTCTGATCCGAAAGGGTTAAGCACTTTGTAGTTAAACTCAAGGGGATGACGACATTTGTTCTCCTCAAATTACACTCGTTATAGTCCCGGATGACTAGAGAGTAACAAAATAAGGTTCTAACCTCCCTCATTCCCTGCCTCTTACTTTTCCTTCTGAAGCATATTATTCATCAGTTCCGTACTGTCAATATCAAGGAGTGACAAATAGAAGAAAGAATATTTAAAACCCTTATAAATAATAAGCAGAATCATGTATATCAAGGTGTGTTTCCGTATTATTTTTTTCTGAAAATGTTCGAAACGAATAATTTCTTAATAACACAAAATATAATAACTTAATTATGTTGGGAGAGCATATTTCACACTAGTTTCAATTTTCTAGAAGCATTTGATCCGGGATCATAAAATTAACGTTATTTTGTCTATAAAGTTTTCACCTTCGAAATTTTACATATTATATTTTTATCTTTTAGTGAATCTCTCAAAAGCGCCACCTGTCGTGATGCATGAACATCATGTTCATTTATTTTTTAATGCAAATGGATCATTTTAATGTAGGCAATTTCTTCGAATCGGGTGTTCGAGCCTCGATGCCACTGACAACCTGCTGTGTATCTTGGATAATGCACGTTAAATCTATCGATACTCAAAATCCTCATATAGCGTGATGTGGAAGTTAGGAGAAGGATGCGAGCTCAGGTTTCAACCTCGTCACTTGATCGAGATTCAAAATTACAAGGTCCGTCTCCAATAACTCTCGTGTTGCTTCTAGTGTGGCGTTAATAAAATCAACCAACCAACCTAATCTAGCCAGATTAGTTACAAGAAATAACAATATATGCACTTTATGTTTTATGAAAATTAGTCGTATTTAATTATGAATTTCTACGGCACAGTTTTGTTGAAGAACAGGTCATCAATTATATTGATATTTTTTCATAAATGTTTACTTGGTTACGAATTAACTTTTCGAAAATGTTTTTTAGGCTCCTATCCACAATCAATTTTGGTTACGTGAACGTAATGTTAATCCTATGAAATTTCTATACACTTTCCCAAACCTAGATCATTTTATCTATTTGAATGCAATAAAATGCAACCGAAAGAACAAAAAATAATGAAGATTTTTTCGGAATTACATTTTCTCTTCGATTTTCGGAAATATTTTGAAATATTTTTCAAAAACTGGAAAACCTACAAAAGTCTCAATAAATACAAGTAAAAGATTTTTAGGAATCTGATGAAAAATACTAATCCACAGAAAACATAATTATTTTTGTTTCAAAATAACAACTCATTACACGGTCTAGTATGAAATGGCGTTTTAAGAAAGTTCAAACTGCGAAGTGCCGTATTGAAGGTGCACAATCTTTCATAAAAGGGGAATTTTTAAATCCTCCTTCCTATAGCAATTCTGGGTCTAAAACAATTGACAGTATATTGAAATATTTGATCTACTTTAAGGAATCTGTAATGAGGCCTATGGGTGTTGATTCTTCCCAAAAAACGTGACCCTTTCATAAAAGTAAGAGTAAAACCAGACGGTAACTTTTTTTGCATGATATGGAACTTGTTGAACAACATTAAGATTCTCTTTCCTCCAAATCCAACGGTTATTTATACTCACTTGTACTTTTAAATAAAAAAGGCACTTTTTCCCAGCACAGAATGCGCAAGAGAAAAGAGTCATCCACATCTATTCATGCAATAAGGCGGATGTTAGCAGAATTTCTGCATCACCTTGTAGTAACAGTTGTACTCTCTGAACTATCTAGGGGGGGAGGGGTAGTAGCGCAATATGTTACATATAACTTTTCTCTTCGAGGAAATAAGTATGCCATCTTCATTTGCAATAGCTTACAAACTTTCATTTTCATTTGTTGAATGACTTTTTAAATCTACTGTAGCAGTGTCAGCATCTTCAAAGCAAATATTATCCACTTTTCGTCCAGGAAGAATGTACTTCCTGTTGCCTCAAATCTTTTAATCAATCTCTGAATACCAGACATTGAACATTCAGACTGAACCATTCAGACATTAGTCCATGGCTATCTCCGGAATTTTTGAAGAGCTGCAGCTGCGTTGTTGTTATTTTGATAAAAAAATTTACGAGAAAAGCCAAAGTTAACATTTTGATGAAGCGTAAATAAGCTTTTTAGCAACAATAAACTATTCATTACCAAAAGAATCATATACACACTAGTTATCTTATTTTAAACTTTAAGTTGACTCGAAGCACATGTAAGGGTTACGAAGTTATGACATTACTACCCAACCGCATAGATCAACAAAGATTTAAATGAACGAGAGATGAGGTAACAGATACATAAGTATGCCAAAATTTAGAGTTTAAAATATTAGTTCATTGTTTTTAAATTTAAAAATGAGGGTTATTTAACTTTGCTTAAAATAAGTTAATTTTTTCGTTCTCGGAAAAAGTCTTATTTTCCATGACTTTTAATCTCCCCTACAGTCCAATCTGGCATCTTTCCCCTCACTTACATAACGAGAAAGCTTAGAGAAAAAACTTGAAAATCAGTTCCTTTCAATTCCTACCTATCTGCATCAACTTCTGTTAATGAACCTGATATCATTGGAAAAAAGTAGATTTGATGGAACTTATAAAATGATGTAGTGAAACCGAAACCTAATGAGCTAACTTATTATGTAATTAGTCATAAAAGTAAAAACAAAATTTCAAATATTTTTCTTAAGGAAAAAGTTATCGTGAATTGTTAATAATAGAATGATATCAAAAAGGAGTACATTTCATTAAGATCAAAAAATAGTAATGAAAACACATCTACGAAATCAAGCTCTTTTAATATAATTTAAAAATAAAAATACAATATCATGATTATTTTGTAAGAAACTATTTAACTTTATTAACATTAAACTGTCGATAAAGTTGCATTTTCACTTAATCAGTTTCTTTACTTTATTGTTTCTAAGAAATAAGATTTCCTTCCAAAGTCGGAGCCCTTAAAACACAAAAAAGATTTAAGAAAAGAAGAAACATATTTTAATTGGATTTTTAAAAAGCTTTATTCAGATTATATGGGAGAATATTTCCTCATATAGGGATAATTTTCTCCAGATATACACCACAAATCCCCATTTTTATCCTACACTTCCGTTCAATACCTAAAATTTCAGATTCAATTATTTTTTACAAATGGGGAAGAAATATGAATTCTGATATATATATATATATATATATATATATATATATATATATATATATA
>BMAW01115499.1:1459965-1531820 GCA_019974015.1 Nephila pilipes | reverse complement strand
ATATATATATATATATATATATATATATATATATATATATATATATAGTAGAAAGATTTTATTTTCTGTTTTCTACTAAGAACGTGCAAAAACTATTATTTAATTACTGTGTGAGACTTATTTTTCACTTTCATACTCCCCATTGATTTCTAGTTGAATTATTGTTTTATGAATTCACTAACATACTACAAAAGAATTTTTCCGATAAAGTTAACAAAAATAAAAGCTGAAAATCTGGAACAAGAAAGAAGAATATTTTTATATGTTTTACACCTAGAAGCATAATAAATCTCGTTGAAATCTTTTATTTTCTTCATTATCCTCAACACATTATGGTATTCTTCCCTTGTTAAAAATTTAGATAGTACAATAGCTTACATATTGAGTTCATTACAATGCAATATGAGAAGAAAACACATTAAAATTGAATATTGTTTCCCTCTCTTTCTAAGTAATTCAATATTATAAGTATCAAGGCATTAAGTGGCCGCGGTAGCCAACTGGTTATGTTCACGGACACATGACCAGTCAGGGACGTTTTCGTTGAATCGTGAATTCAAGCCTTATATCACTAAAGACCCCCCGTGGGGTGGAGCTGAGGCACATTAAATCTGGTCGAGGATCAAAGGCCTATTGTCGTGGTGTGAAAGTTTGGAGAGAGAGGTCCCAGCTCAAGTGTCGTCTTCGATAAAGAGAAATGAGAGATAAAATTCAATTACATTTCCATCCATATTCAATCACTGCAAGTGTTAGATATCAAAACATTTATCATTGTTTTAACTTTATAATGTTTTCTAAAGTTTCAAATAATTCATTAGATAAAAATTTTAAGGAATACTTTAAATAAAAGGAAATGCATGGATTCCTCGTTCCTAAGAATTATTTAGAGATTAAAAAATGGTTATAGCCTTGTTTAATAGAACTGCCTAAATGAGAGATGTTAAGTAAATAAGGAAAAAAAACTCCTTTGTTTAACACACTATTTTCTTTTTTTATGCATGGAATTATATAAATTTTTAGGAATCTTTCAATATCTATCAATCGTAAGTAGTGAATAATTTTAGCCAACAAAATATCATAGGCAATCAATTCTATTAGTAACTTTCATTCTAAAATCATACTTGCATTTCAACCATACATCTATTATAATTGACTTAATCCAGCTCTTCGAAAATATTACAATAAAAGGGAATGAAATAAAAAAAAGCGTAATATAAAATGCAGATTTCGAAACAAAAAAAAAAACACATTCGCGGCGAAGTACGGTACCCTTAGATTTATATGCACACCCTTGATTTCCAATACACAGTTTATTTTTTTACCCTGTTTCACTTTTTCTACCACCATTACTTGCCTGACACGTTTCACCTCATAGGTAAATTTCCGTGCGAACGAGACTCCATATATTATGGAGACCAAAACAGCTCCGGATCCTTCCCTGTTCCATTAGGTAAGTGTTCCTATCTGAATTATACAGATATCTTCGCTTACTTCATTATATTACGGAATAGCATCAACTTGAAGGTTCGTGTATTAAGATTCAGGTTTGAGCTCTGGCTATTTCGGTGAATGGGATAGAGACAATCACAGTCACAGCGATCGAGGGATGACCCTGATGTCATCCATGATCCAAACCGACGCTAATAATAGAATGAAGTGTAATTTCTGAGCACAAGATATAGATATATGTTTGATACGAGATGTAATGGAATGAGGTGTACATTAGTTTGAATGTAAGTCATTGGTACCGTGAAAGAAATTTCCATATGTTCTTTTATGGTGGTGAGAGAAAATAATTCAAAAAAGTGGGTGACCTGTTAGTAAAGAATTGTTAACTGTACAATAGATTTTGCTTGGTTCTGTTAAAATTTTATAATGCAATTATAAATTTTATTTGTTTTTTTATTTTAGAAATATTATCAAGAATTGAGTACAGAAATCTTAAAGTAACAGAGACGTCAATGACAAGGGAAAATGAGTTTATTTTATGCCTAGTTTTAATATCATTACTTTTTTTAAAAATAATTCGAGTACTTAATCAGCGTCTCTTTTCGAGTCTCTTTTCAGCGTCGATAACGTTTTTCTGCCGCATTGAGCCATGATTTTCTACTCCGCGACGGGGTTGATCTTTTTACCTTAAATCGATTGATTTAACCCTCTATCTGTCGGACTAGAGGTGGGTTATCCGGCCACTTTTTTGCAGTGTTCTTACCACTTGGCCAAAAGGACTTCTCTCAGGAATAGTTGCTAAGAAATTTTAACATTTGTCGTCGTTGTTGAAGAGAGAGCCACATACTCCCTCTCCAGTATCATTCAGAGGATCTGAAGAGAAATTTTCTACATAATATTTGAAGAAAAGGTCACTCGATAGGGGAAAGTAGAATTAGATTTTAACGTGAGAATTTTTGAATTGACGTTAAAAGAGCTAAATTGAAAAGAAGGTGATAAATTGAATTCACCACACACACATAAATAATGAGTCTCTTCGGAATGAGACGCGTTTCCAAATTGGCCCATTGTAATAAAATACGTTTCCAAAGCTACCTGCAAAGTCTTTTGAGTTAGATAGGGGTGGTCTATTCAAACACTTGGTCTGTCAGTCCGAAGAATACGTGTCCAATCACTTTTTGCTTCAGAGATTTCACCAATAGCAATTAGTCCAAAAGAGATTCCCCTCCGGCCAAGAGGATAGTACTTTTAAACATAGTATTCTATACGCTGAGTATAATTATAATTTCAAAAACTAAATTTATTTAAATTTTTTTAAAAAATAAATTTTGTGTTCCGAATTTCCCATAATATTTATAAAAATATTGTGCTGCATTTTAAATTCGTGCATGTTTATTAGAAGAAAAAAATAAGCTTACTGTCCCAGAAATAATCTCATTTTATAATCTACAAAGTATCAGTTTTATAGATACAATTGATTTTGAGGAAAGTGTATCAAATTCTAAAACATTACATTTTGAGCAAATCATAAATGCAGATATATTCCTCTGTGGTGTGGCGCATGTTTTTTGAACTTTAAAATTATATTTCCGAATGCTCTGTTAATCAAATTTTCATAAATAGTGCAACTACGGAGTCAAGAAAGAGCCCTCTAGTTTTAACAGCAAAACATTAATTATTATTTTTTTACAAAAAAAATCGAAATTGGCTTTGCTAATTTCATTTTAACTTTTCCTTACGGATTTTTTCTGTTAAGTTCTAAAAATGTAAAATTGTTCCAAATGAAAGTTAATTAGCATAAAGTAAACGTACTTCCAAGCCTTAGGATCCACAGAGGCAAATTATATCAAGGAAAAAAAATTTCTTCAAATTCCTAATCCATTTTTACTTCCACAAGAGAAATAAATTGTAAACAAAAAGAATAAAAACCAACGATTCTACCATAAAAATCAACGATTCTACCATAAAAATCAACTACTAAATTATATATCGAAATAGGAACAAACGATAAATTATTAAAGTAGACAAAAATATTTTGTTCGGATATTAAAATAAAAACAAACGACAAAGTATTAAATTAAATATATCTTAGCTATGTAAATATGTCTTAAGCAACCTAAATGTAATTATTAGAATCATTATGTTTTATAATGTCAATCTCTTGAACTTAACACCACGTATCCTTTATTTTATACTCACGCATTCTTGTGGACGCTATTTTCTCACAACAACAACATGTTGCACATGTTAATAATAATTTGAAGCATTTTAGTGTCTCAGTTACCTTAAATGCAACTAAAAGACATATATTTGGCTGTTGAGGTCATATTTCATAATCTTTTGTCATTGTAGAATAATACAGACTTTATTGGTACAAGTACATATACTTTCCCATCATTTACACCACAAGATAATACCGATGTCAGAGTAAATATTGAGAACAGAAAACTCCATAATTTCACACGCTAGCTTTGGGGGTAAACCAGTTTGTTAGAATCGATAACCAGATCAGTATTCTAACATCTAGGCTACCATGGATTCCTTATCATATGGAGATAATGATATTGGAATTATTTCTCCATGATCAAACTTCATTGCGCTACAAAAACCTCAGTTCGATTTCTTGTACAGCATTTCCTGTTAGTGCATAACTTATTATTCGTTTATTAAATTCCTTTCTTCTATATCGTGTTTTCAAAATAAACACTCGTGATACTCGAAATCAATGTGTAACGAAAGGTTACTACTATCCGACTCTTGTACCATATTTCAATAAAATGTAACTAACTCTAAAAGTCAATAAGTGCTCCAATGACACACAAGTCTAATCCAACTTAACTAATTATTTATCAATTACTATTATATAATATAATATAACTCTCTTTGCACTGTACGGCTAACCAACCAATTTAAATACCGCTGCAATTAAATATTCTTACCAAGTCCTTCCAGGTGAAATTGTTTTCTCCGATAAGTACTCTGTGACAACAATTACCGGTAACTGTAACTCTTGATATTATCGGCCTCTTATTAGAACTAAACTCAGAGTTAACCACACTCTCTCTTTTCTCTAAATTTCACTTTACTTATATATATGATTATATCGGAATCACTTCACTTCATTTCCACCTGCATCTAATTAGCAAAATCACGTCTCATTTTGGTTGGGAAGAAATTGTTATTTCATGCAATCAGTTTCAATCGAAGTCCCCAAGGTTAGTGAAGAGAAAATCACGAATGGCCCAACGTCACAAATGAACCGCACTAAAATCGTTTTATCAGTATTGAAAATTCTGTATAAAGCTTTCATTTCTTTTTTAAGAAGAAACATTCGTTTACTTCAATAATTAAAATTACCATAATTATTTTTTCTGAAAACGATCTGATATAACAAAACTTTACGAAATGTTTTCTTTTTTTGTACAAAATACAGAAACGTAAAAAAATGCGTAAAAGTAAATTAAAGATCACGATATATATTATAAAGTTATTACGATAGATCATAGTTGTCCGTATAATATATTAAAAATTAGTAAAATTGACAGACAGCCAGAGTTGACGATTCTTATATTACCCTAAAAAACAGAACTTGATGATGATAAGCATTTGAATGACTTCGATAAACCTACCCATTTAATTGAAAGTAAGAATATGAAATTTTAATTTAGAATGAAATAGTAATACAATAATCCTTAACATTCAAAATAATAAAAATCAGTTCCTACGATTACTAGGGGGAAAAGTCTTTTGACAAGAATTTCGCGGAAAACTCACTTAGAAATATCCATCAGTAAGCAATTACTAAATGTTATATGGTAAAATAATGAATATACAGCAATATTTTCTCAACTTTTTATTACATGGAATAAAAAATTCGTAAACGTCTTGTGACATTGAGTTATTCGTTATTTTCTCTTCACTAACATCGAGGACTTTATAATAATTTGTGTGTGTGAATTGCATAAAATTTATATTTCTTCTCAATCAAAATGAAACGTGATTTGGTAAATTAGATGAAAATAGAAGCATAGGGAAGTGATTTAGTGATATTAATATCTGTACGTAATACATTGAAAGTAAAGGTAGGGAGAGATAGAGGACAGTGACTTACTGACAGAGATTGGTAATTTTGATTGAAATTCTGCTATTAGATTGATTTTTGGATTGACACTTTGCTATTAGATTGATTTTTGGATTGAAACGGATTTTATTGTGGAAGTATTAAGATAAGAATCAGCTGTTTGTGAAATAACTGTTTCATACAGGGGATTGGTAATCTAAGAATTTATTAGTTAGGATTGATAAGTTAATTTGGATTCGAGAGAGAAATACTTTAGTTATTCATTAATAAAATATTTGTTTTGTTCTTACATATCTTCAATTAGAGTCAATATTTCTTTAACTAAAATATGGTGGTGGAACAGAGTAATGAAAGATAGTCTTTTCAATATAAAAAAATATCTCTGAAAAAAGATTTGTTAAATTTATAAGTTCACAAATGAATCCCTTATTCAAATTTTATCTTATTATTATCGAATATATGTTCAAGTTTTATTTTGCCTGAGCATTCTTTTTTAACTTTAGCTCTAAAAATATATATTCTTTGTTTTAAAATATTTAGAATGCTCTTAAGCTTTGCATTGAAATATTTTATAAGTTTTAAATATAATTTAAGCAACATTTATTCAAATTGTCCTTAATACTGTTCAAAAATATTTTCAGTTTGGATAACCAACAAACTTTGAGTAATTTTAGAAAAACTCAAAATAAATTCCAGCGAACAGTAGGTTGAATTACAGCTTTTCTAAAATATGATCATGTATTCCTTATGATCCTCGATATAAGTTTCAAGTTCTTGAATTTCGCATTCTTCATGACTGCGTAGAATCCTTTCAAAAGTTACGAAAGAAATTCCCGTAGACATCGGAAGGCAAACTGAGTTTTGTGGAAGTCAAGGATATGAAAAAGAATTCATCTCTTTGGAAAGCAGACCACGTATTACATATAACTGTCTGGGAAATTCTAGGAGAACTAGATAACAGCTGTTTCTAATAAAAGTAACATTTCCTCCATTTTGTATCTCGAAATTGAAACTTTTTAGTTTATTTTTATAAATATGCGCTATTCTGTTTTACAATTTTAATCGATTAGAAAATTCGTGAAAATTTAAGAGTAATTTCAAAAATTGTTGAATTTAATATTGCGGTTTTAGTAAGACACATTTAATAAAGAACTAATACTTGGAAAAGCTATGTATTTATTAATAGGTTGAAAGAGGAAAATGAAACTTTTTAGTTTATATGTGTATATGCTCTATTGTACGTTTCACATTTCTAACTGATTAGAATAAGTTCGTGAAAAAAATAAGAGAATTCAAACCATTGACGTATTTAATAAAACAGTTTCTGAAATAATAATTAATATAAAACTGTCAAAGATAAAAAAAATAGCACATTTATTGACATTTATCAGGTCGAATCAATTTTACTATGCATCGTAAACATTTTAACAGTGTATTATAAAATGTATTATTAATAGTTAACAACTTATTTGTATGTAAAAGGAAAAATATATAATGGTGGTCCAAAATTGTGAGCACTTTTGGTAATTTTTGTTTGTTTTAAATTTGTATGCTTATAGAAAATGTTAAGTTTCTCAAAATGCAAAGTCTCCTACATCATTTTAAAGGGAATTTAATTCTGAATTCAATTCAAAAAACAAAATTCAAATAATTGTAATGTAGAAAAAGTTAAACTTTAACAATTATAGGTATACATTAGATACTGATGTTTGAAGTGAGTAATCAATACTTAGAAGAGAAGCCTTTATTTCTTATTACAGCTTCACATGGATGTTTCATTGAGCTGACAATAGTTCGTAATTACATGAAGACAGGAAGCAATTATAGCTTTAATTAGCTCTTTTTTATTCGTTGGGCACCTCATTCGGACAAGAGTTTTCAAACGGTGCCACAAGTTTCGATAGGATAGAGGTCAGAACTGTGTTTCCTGGACAGGACAACAATTCAATACTCTTTGCACGAAATCATTCTTTCGATAATTTTTCTGTGATAAGGATCAAAATCCTACTGAAAAATAAATGAAGCATTGTTTGTAAAGAGATCCTTGATGGAAGGTAGAAATTTTGTTTCCAGAATAGTATCAATACATTTTCTGGCATTCAGTGTCTCATTGATGACATGAAGGCGACTTATACCATCTGCTGAGATGCATGACTAAATCATAACACTAAGTGGGTTCTTCACAGTTGCCTGATTGCAGTCAGAATGTATTTCTTATCCTATTCCACTTTTTACATATTTTCGCCCATCACTACCGAATAAGTGTATCTTAGTTTCATCGCTCCATAAAATTTGTGTCCACTGTTCATCCGTCTAATTAATGTGTTTTTTGCCGACTACAGTCTTTTTCTGCACTGCTGCAAATTGAAATAAAATTTATTTCACGGAATTCTACCTCTTAGTCAAACATCTGTTAATCTTCTGATTGTTCTTGAACCTACAAGAACACCAGCATTATTCAGATAACTTCTGATGACCGTTGATGACGTTCTTCTATCTTGGAGACATGGTATTTTTATTCTTCTGTCATCAACAGATGTGGTGTACCTTTTTCGACCTTTTTCTACTTCGTTTTTTATTGAATTTGTTTCCTGATATCGTAAACAAAACTTTCGGACTCCACTGAATCACCCAGCTGTCTTGCAATTTCAGCATAAGAAAGACCACTTCTCGTAACATAATAATCTTACATCTCTTTCTAGGTGCCCAATCTACTTTTTTATTTGATGGCATTGCTTTTTGACTAAATATTAAAATTTTTTACAACAGTACCTATTTGTAGTTTGATTATATTAAAAACAGTCTCCCCGCCTTCGACATAACAAAACACAATAGTGACTTGTTCCAACTATGAACATGATGTCAGCTTCTGCTGGCATCATGATTGCAGTTGGAACAAGTGATTTGATTGGTTTCCAAGCTATTGTGTACATTTGATTGGTTCCCAGAATAAGAGCAGTAATTAGTCATGATATTCCAAATCACTTCAAACTCCATTGGTTTTCTTAGATTAAAGTACATATAACTCTTTTTATATTGAAAATATGTGATTGCTGGAGTTTTTTTTTTTTTTTTTTTTTGTTGTTGTTGTATTGAAATCAGTATAAAATTCCTTTTAAAATGATGCATGTGACTTTGCATTTTGTGAAACGTAACATTTTTTATGAGTATACAAAATTAAAAAAACGTAAAAATTTCCAAAAGTGCCCACAATTTTGGCTATCACTGAACATGAATGAAAATAAACTCAAATCATATGCTTCAGTTTCAGAATCTCTACATATTGTATTAATTTCACAGTACATACTCATAATTTAATAGTAAGAGTGAGTCTTTTGCCAAACCGAAATCCTAATAATGAAAGATAATTATGAATTTTATTACATGCTAATTCAATTTTATAATTTTATAATTCTAATCAATCTTGAATATATCTAGATGCATAAGATATTTTCTCATTGACTTCTAAGAAAATAAATATGGATTTTATTTTAACTATCACGAAAAATATGTAGGTAAATTTGTGACGACATAACATTCCTATTCGCCTCTTGTGCCATAGCTAAACTAAATATAATAACACTAAAGAGTCAATAAGTTATGCAAGAAGACGTTAGACAGATCTCACACACTATATTTATTCCACAATTTAGTACTATAACGAAAAATGAAAGATTATCCAAATTAACGCCCTAGATATATTTGCCTGTCTCGCTAATATTAAATTAACAGAGCCTTACTAAAACGTCGAAGTTGAGGCCGACAGGATTTCTAGGCTCCATTATGCCGTCGATAACTTGTAACAATTCTTGATCTAGCTTACGACTATAGGACAACTGCTCAAAGCTAAAGTCATAGTCTCTTTCACGACTCTCGTTTTGCTTATATACTTTCCTATCTGCCTCACTTCATTTTATTTCTACCTGCCTTTAATTTAACTACTCACGTTTCATTTTCGATGGGAAAAAATTGTTATTTATAGCAATCAATCTTAATTAAAAGTCCCCAAGGTTAGTGAAGAGAAAACCGCGAATAGCCCAACGTCACAAATTTAATAATAATAATTGCATTTCTTTCATATTTCCGAAATGTTTACATCATACTCGTATACTTGTATTATTAATATTGTTTTTCTTAACTTAAATAAACATAAGAATTTGATTTCTCAAAACTTTGCTTTCTTTTTTACCCTGCAAGAGTTGTTTCTTGATAAAATGTATATAAAGCAGAATATTTTAAAATTATTACTTTAAAACACTTTGAAAGTTTTTTCGACATCTAATCCATTTATGTTCCTGAAACTAGTTTAATGTTGAATATTGTTTTTTGAAAAATTTTCAAAACATATGCTATGCTTCAGTCCATTAGCTATTTTCTGTTCAAGGCAATTGTATCAAGCTCTTATTTCTCTTTTAATTGTACTTTTCTATAGTAACCTTTTGTACATATTACTATACAAAAGGATACAATCAACACAATAAAAGAAAAGAATACTTCCAATTACTGGCCTTTTTATCTGACTCTCTATTAAATTTATTTTTTTTATTACAATTTCAACGAAAGGATTTTCTGGTCTTTAAAACCATTTCAAAATATTTTTCTTTTGGAAAAAAAATTATCAGACTCCCTATTCCTTTTTATCTCTTTCCTAAAGCCTTATTGTAATAACGTCAATGCAATTCATTTAATTTAAAAGATATGATAAAAGAAATTGAATGAATGCGCATTATGTTAGGATTTCAAGAGAACAATTACACATAGAAAAAAAATTAAGACGTTAATATAATGATACATTGGAAGAATGATACCTTTTTAACAAAATTTCCTTTTAAGTTCTGTAACTAAGTAACTTCTGTTTCTAGTTAAATTTAATGTTTCAAAGAGTAAATCACATATTATCTTTATAAGAAACCCTTTAAAATTAAAATAAAGCTTGCGGAAAAATTTCATACCAAAATTTCATCATTAAGTTTTATGACAACATTCATTGCATGCAACCCGATTTTACTTAAATTTACAAGGGTCGTTCAATAAGTCCTTAGAAATTTTTGGGAATGGTATTTCTAGCATCGAAAATTGTTTGATTTCAGTAAACATCATAGCTCTCTAGATAGTTGTCTAAATCTCAACTACTCGTATTCGTGATCATGTCTCCTTTCGCACCTCAAAATTTCTTTGTCATAACTTTTCTGGACGAAGATATCATCCTCGTCTTCTTTGGAGCAGATTCACCTGAAGCAACTTATTGTTTTGATCATTGCTTAGTTAATGTTGTATAATGATGAATCCAGATCTCATCGACAGTAATAACGCGACGCCGAAGCAGCAAATTTTGATTTGCCAGCAAATGACTACCAAATTTAAAACTAATTTATAAATCAATGCCAAATTTGTTTCGACTCCATTTAACAGGTAGCAACACACAATGGTAACAACAATTTACTTTAAAGATGTCATCTGTCTTCAAAAATACAAGTACTTTTTGCACCATCCTACAAAACTTAGAAATGCGATGACAAATTGTCTTAATCGAATAACTGCTGTAGGTTGGATGATTAGAATTATCATCAAACGAGAATATTAAAGTCGGACAAGAAATAGTACTTAGGCTATTGACAATGGGCCTTGTAGGCATGTTTAGAGAAAGAGAACAATACAAGAGCCGTGATTCCCTCTCCGAATTTCCAAATACCGCCCACTTGAGGACGTTGTACTGAGACAAATTTTACATGCATCAAGCCCCTTAATGGAATCTAAACACAAGCTCATGACTCAACCGAAACATCGCCGATCATTAGCTCGCCCTCTTGACCAATCGGCTGTCGCAACCAATCGTATCGTCACAATAGAAAAACCTAATGGCACTTGACGACGTACCTTATAATTTTGAACCATATTTAAGTGACTATTTCAACACTTAAATTGGTGCCTCTACTATACATTTCATCCTCACCACGGGAATACATTAAGCTTCAACTCGATTTAAGATGCTGTAACTCCTTTATTCCATATGACAGGTCTTCAGTACTTACAATTTCGAGCTCGTCTTCAATTTGAGCATCGTCAGTCACAAAGCTCGAAATTAAGGATATTTTGTTACCACAGTACCTACAGCGTATTTTATTGAGTTAACAAATAAGATTAAAGAGACATGCGGGATCTATTCAACAGCGAAGACTCATATTTAAACTTCTTTACGGGTCAACCCGAAAGGGAATTCCCTTTCGCTTCGATTACTTAAAACATCAACAAAAAAGACCAGATGAGTCATCTTTGGACCCAAAGATTGAGAGTTCAAATCACCCCTGTTACCAAAGTCAACCAACCTCCACCCCGGTTTGAAAAAATCATCTCCTTAAAAATAGGTGAAAACATATTGTGACCCTAAACTTGAATTTAAAGGCAACATGACCTACAACCACTGGTTGCATATCCCCCAATGCAAATTTGCCTCTGTGTGTCTAAGATACTCACACATTTAACCACGACTAATGATATTCCGGTAATAGAGCATGCGTTTAAATGATCCATCATCTCAGCTAGAGACAGTAAATGATGTCATTCTAAATGAAACTTTACACAACAAGAAGGGAATGTTACATCAATTGATCTAACGGCTGGAAAAACAACCTTCTCTAATATTACGTTCAGAAAGTCTCTCGTTATATCATAAAGATGATATTGGCGGAGGAGTAGGTGGTGTCTCTCTTCAACAACGATTCCAGTGGTTAAATTCTCTTTGCAAGTAACCCGAAATTCAGTCTCTGATGTCGAACGTTAAATATATCTCAAATTAAAGGTAAGAAATAGTAATATTAGATTGATTGATTTCGGAATCCTATTCAATTTTTATTAACATCACTCTTCTGCTACATATATCAAGAGGCAATAGATGTAATTATTTTGAACGTCAACCAGATCGAGAGGAGGACATTCTTGAGTTGTTACATCAGTTCTTTTAACTTTCATACCACACCACGTGAGGATTTTGAGGAAGCTGAATTTCATTCAACTCTCAAAAGTTCTTGATATTTATTACAATGATCATTTGTGGAATCAGAACTAGAGCCCTAAACTCGATTCTCATGACATCAATATATTGGCTAAAGAGACTAAAATAATTTTAGAAATATTTCAGCTTAATAATGTATTTAATAAAATATTTGAAATCAGAAATTTAAATTTATATTAAATAACTAAACGTAAAAAGGTAATTGATAATTTTATACTTTCAAATATAACGAAGTACGTATATCATTTGATTATTTAAAGTACTAAAATATTCACCTTCCCTCTACATATAACCAGTGCGACTTCCGACTATCCCCATTAACATTCACATAAGGTTCAGTAATTTCAGGTTGTATTATTGTTTATTGTATAAGCAATGGAATACGTTTCGTGTCATTGGAATTGTTTCATTAACGTCGCGCTGACAAGCAAAAGAGAATTATTGGAGACGGACCACGAAATTTTGAATATCAGTCAAGTGACGAGGGCGACACCTAAATTGGCACCTCCTTCTCCAAACTTCCACACTACGTTTATGGGAGACTTAGGAACTCAATTAATTTTAACGAGCAGTAGCTTTATTATTCGGCGGATCCGAAGAGGCATCAGGGCTTGAAACCAAGACTCAGATAGATGTGAAAAAAGATACTGTATATTTCTGATTATAGACCGATTTATACACAAGCCACTAATGCATTCCCCACTCCAAAAAAAATTATTTAAAATTCAAATCTCATACATAAGCCGATGCAAAAAAAAATTGTAACGGCTCATATCTGCAGGAGAGCGAAAATTTTGCCAAACAGGTGTAACAGGTGGAATATTTTCCTATTTCTGAAAAGTGAAATTCTAGATGCCAATGATGGTTAATACAACTCTAGTGTAACCTTATTTGAAGCTAGTAGAAATACATTGTTACCACCATTAAGTTGCCGTCTTGTAAGCGCGATTGTTATAAGCTAGAAAATTAAAATACTATTTATCTGAATTAAAATATCATTGTTGTTATTGTGGGAACTTAATGTATGGAATTCTATTATTATTATTTCTAGTATACATTTTGTTTCTTTTCCGTTAGCTTGGTGCAAAATCTGCCATCATAAGTTTTTTCGTATGGTACGACTCAACAAATCCATAATGTAAGAAATTTCGGTTATAAGACAATTTATTTCTTAAAAAGAATGATAATTTCCTTAATAATTATACTCCTCATAAACTCAAGGTGGATAAACTAAAGATATAAAAGCATTTTATATTTGGCGATTTATCGCTTACGCTGCTAATAGAAAATTACCTACGTTTTTTTGCGAGCTAACGGATTCGTATGTAAACCGACCCTCGCAATTTAGCTGAAAAAAGTTCCAAATATCCTCGTCTGATACACAGATACATATTGTACTTAAAAATACTTTAGAAGATTTTAAAGAATTCAAAACTTGTTCCATAAGAAAGGGCTCATTTAACTTTATTTTCAATAAGTGGTTCTAAAAGAGTCAAATTTATATAACTTCAACTTTATTTTTTACAAACAACTACATTCAACAATTGACATGATTTTATTACAGTGGTTTATGTACAATTTCATTTTAAGTCGAGATAATTAGCAAAACTTATTTTACACAAAGAATTAGAAAAAATAATTATAATGATTAATGAATGAAAGAATATCTATATGTATTTCATAATTCATTTTTCAATCTATGTATTTGATAATAAATTGCACTGAACATTTTACAGTTAACTTTGCGGAGAACTCTAGAGATAGAAAAAAAGTTCTTCTTTGAAGCAAAGTTATTTTTAATAAATGCGTTATTTAAATAGAATAGCATAAAAAAACTGCGATATGCACATAAAAATAACGTGTGTGAATAAATCTTTTTTAAAATATGTACAAATATAAGATTTTAAATAATTAGTTTATAATTATACACTATTTTAATACAAAATAGTTACAGAACATTTGAACAAATTACGATATTATTTAATTCACGAGTGGCAGACAATAAATAAAATTATTAACTGTTCAACGGTTTCTTTTAACAAATTTTGAAAGTTTAGCTATAAATTCAATTAACTGATCATTAGGCAGCATTAAAAGAATATGAATAGTCTCTTTCAGGAAATCATTTTAAAACTTAATTTAAACATTTTAATTGAAGAAGTATCTTGATGTAACTACCATTTTCATAGATAAACTGCTCAGGGGAATTTTTGAGATTCATGAAGCCATTAAATAACATTTTAAAAAAATTATTCTAAACTATAAATTTCCTTTCGGCTCTAGTTATGATATTCGCATATTTTAAAAGAATAAAATAAGGTTGTTAAATGTTTATGATGCAGAATTGTGCAAGGGGGATTTGACATTTTCGTAATTATTTTTCTCGCTGGCCGCTTTTTTATGGTAAGTGTTATAATAATTCTTATAAGCGTTTAAGTGTTAAAACATTCTTTTTGAACAGTTAATGAGAAGCATATTTTTTTAAGAAAATTAATTTTAAAGAACGGTATAGAGAAAGAAGATTATAATCACAAATGTTTGTAACAAACATATTGTAAGCGATATTTTGAACACACGTCTTTTCTAAATATTCATTCTTTCAAAAGAATGATTGATTATTTATTAACGTCGCCAGTAGAAACAAGACAAGGATGTTAGTGACGGACTTCATAATTATGAGTTCGGTCAAATGGCAACGATAGCACCTCAGTTGACACCCTCCCCTATGAAAATTTCACCACCATCCCAATTACGAAAATATTGGATATCAACAGATTTAACAATCATCAGCCTACTGCACGATGGATATTTAGTGTCATTAGGACTTGAACCCACGACTCGATGGAAACAAAGTTGATTATGCACTCGCGGTCAGGACCAAACTTTTTGAAAGTATGGCCCCTTAATTCATTCAAAAAGAATGAATGTGACTAAATACATCTACTAAATTCGAAGGATTTAGTATAAATTTTTATTTCAGCGTATTCCTAACAGTTATGAAATATATCACTAAGATTATGTTTTTATCGCATCCAGTATTATATAATTATTATATAATCAACTTAACTATTCATCATCCATTTGAAAAATAAGGTAAAAAAATATTTTATCTGCTAATGAGACTTTGACTTTAGAAATTTTATTTTCTAATACAGAAATTTAAATTTAATGAAGATAACAGTAAAATAACTTATTCGTGAAGTAAATTTCATAGAATATAGTTTTTCAAAACTATATTGTTATTATCACAAAAAAAAGAACTATTATATAATTTACCAAAATTACATTTTAAAATTAATATTCATTAAAATTGCAACGACGCAAATAATAAGAAACTATGAAGGAAATGAAAAAGGAAACATATATTTTCTTCGTATTGACAGACAATTATGTATTTATAATTGTATGTATTATATATTATATTACTATAAATTTAAATTATACATAATTTCCAAACAATGAAGATCAATCTTCAATATATCTACTTTAAGAAGCTCTATCAGGTTTTAAAAAATGAATTAAATAATTTTTCTTTCTAAAGGTCTTTAATAGAACTCTTTACTCGTTGCCTTATATAATTTACATCTGTGTAAGCAAATTATTTCATTTTTCCTTTTTTAGAGTATTTTTATTTATTGAATTCAAATGGAAAGGTACAGTGAAAATGTCTTTAAAAATTGAAATATCTCCTCTTCCGGCCATTTGAGGGGGCTAAAATCGCTATGTTTTTCTCTACAAATTCTGTAAAAGTTTCTTCAAACTTCTTAGAAGTTGATCATTTACTTCTAAATTAAATTAACTGATGGTACTACTGCCAAATTAAATACTTTTAATCTTTTCAGTATGACAGACTAAAATATTTTTAGCACCTCACGATAACGCTTTGTGGCCACCCTTTGTACCACTGGATAAGGTAAAGAAATGTTGTTCATCTGATTTTAGTAAATTGATATGATTGCACAACATTTTCTCACGCTTCATAAAGCTAGTGCCACATTTTTAACCATTAACAATGGTGATGTCGGATTAGACACTTTTTCTATGCAAACAATTTTCTAATTTTGATGGTCTAATCATAAAAGCCTTTGAGGAAAGTGAGCGTGATAAGGCAATCTCTTAAAATTTCAACTCCTAAACTCGAAATGGTGAAGTGATCATCCATGCAATACATATCTTTCCTGGTCCCTTATGAATCATCATAGTTTAAATTTGTGTTAGTTCTCTTCAGTATCACCACCAGAAGTTGAAGTGCCTCAATATGTTCTGAAGTGGAACGTCCATTTTGGTCTAGTTGCTAAGAGCGCAGCAAAAAGAGCGATCGGTTAACTTCTTCGAACCCAATGGAGAAGGGTTCAAAATGCCACCTGCACTCCAAAGTGAACCGTTCTTCCCCTCCATGGGCTCGAAAACATCTGGCACAGAAGTGGTGATCCAGAACTTGAACACTACATGGCACCCCAGCCTTGAACAACTTGTTGCATATTCCCACGAAAACATTTGCCTCTGTGTGTCTAACTAAGCAACCACACATATATTGCAACTTTTGATAAACAGGCTATGACGCATATGACCCAACTCTCTACTAGACCCGACACTCTACTTGAGACAGACGAGTTTACAACCATTGAGACAGACGAGTTCTAAATGAAAATCAATACAACAGAGAGGGAATGGTATCAATTGCAGTTTCGACTGGAAAAACAACCAGCTCACAAAAATCATTTTGAATTTTTCTATTTATATCAACACAATGATACTCTTCAATAACAACCCCAGAAGTTTTCAGCCTCAATAACTATATCAAGGAGACATCTCCTTCAGTGAGTTGCAAAAAGTACGCAGCAAAAAGTGACCGATCAATCTTTCTTCAGTCCCACTAGGCCAGGGATCAAAACGCCACCTGTCACCTCCTAGGTAAACTGTCCTCCACATCCATGGCGTCAAAAACATACAACACCAAAAACTATATATCTTACTGGACTTCTCATTGAGTTCAATCAGAGTGAAGATTTGTATTTGTTAGCTATGTTTCTGTCTCCTTCATTATCATAATCATCCAAGATAATTTAAAATTTGTACTTTCTATGATCACCTTTTGTCCCGCATTCATACATTCATACCGTGTAATGACACAATCTCAATTCCAGAACTCTTTTTTAAATCGAATGAATCTTGCACCAAATACTTACAATTTGCTTTCATGCACAGTCGTCCAAATTGCATTACGTAATTTAATCCTTCTTTAATTGCCTTAGATGGCCACGGTAGTCGAGTTGTAATGGTTGTAAACTCACGATCGGCGTTGTTTAAATCCATTCTTGAATACGGACCCACGTGCCACTGAAGAGTCGCCGGTGCTAATGAACGTTAAATCTGATGGAAGTCCCAATGACTTAGTGTAGAAGATTAGTTAGAGAGGTGCCTGCTCAGGTGCCGCCCTTATCACTTAACTGAGATTCAAAACTATGATGGTCCTCGTGTTGTTTTTCAATGCTACGTCCATAAAGAGTCACATCAATTTCCTTAGATAATGCTGCTTTTCCATCTACATCTAAGTACTAAAACATTATCCACAGATGTTCAGATGTGTGAAAAAAATCCGCGGCAGTAGCATTACTTTATCTATACCTAGTTTTTAGTGTAACAGGTTAAAGCTAAACTTACGATTTCCGGGATGGCCCAAGCTATAAGGCACAAGCTCATTTAAAGGTTTCATGTGAACTGATAGGCTTGAATCAGATAATTCAAATAGGCATCAAACTCTCCACATGGCTTATTTTGGAAGTTATAAAAGAAAACATTGTCACAGAAATAAGACATTGTAATCTTCTTCACTTTCTATGGTTCAATAGAAAGTTCGACGTAGACCAATGTATACTTCAAAATCAAAAGGTAAAATTAAATTATATTGAAAATTCAGACTTTTTTATACATAAAATTTTTCTATGTTAGGAGATATATATATATTTTATATTTATAGGATTTTTATACTTTTTTCGAATTATATTTTTAAAAAGCGTATCTGTTCCTTTCCGAAAATAATTCAATTTTTTGCTTCGTTTTTAGAAATACGCTTATTGCACACTTTTTGTTTAAAACTTATTTCATCTGTAATTATCTATTTTGATTTCAAAGAAAAGTTTGACTCTATTACTGTTTTCTGACATCCATTTGAAAATGATTTTTCACCTTCCAGTTGTAGAAACACAGTCTCGAGATTTTATAATAACTTATTCAAAAAATTGATTCGCCCCACACGCGTCAATATGAATTATAAAAATCTTTAAATTTAAGACGTTTTCTAGTTCAGGAAAGGAAGGGCGATTTTCTGATTTAACAATATTTTTTTTATTCATCTGAAACATTTTTCATTACTTGTCTAATGTCTCTATAAGCATTTTGCTTACATTCTTCAAGAGCAAGAATCACTCACTCGAGGCACCCTAGTGATATTTTTCCTTTCCCATAAGGTTTACTGATTTTAGTAAACACGGATGACGCGCCCTTGGATATCCTAGCGATCCTTCTCATCAACCAACTTTTTTATATTTTTACAATTACATGTTTGGCGCAACAGAGAGCTATATCTGGTTCTTGCGCCAATAAACTTTACTATCATTCTCTTTTACATTACTCTGCCGCGTATGATTTTGCATTCATACGTCTATTGAAATGTCGAAAGAACACGAAAATTTTTCATCAATTTATTTATTAAGGTTAACTTTGTCAAATGTAAATCCGAAACCCGGTCGTTGTTTAGACCTAACGTCATTCTACATCTACATGCGGTTTACTAGCAAAAGATCTCGTAATACAGACCCACAATTAAGTCATACTTAAATTGGTACCACTGCCTCCTAGTGTCTACAACACATCACAAAAGTTCTATAAGATCCAGTTTCTTCAAAGTACATTGATTACTCATTATTCTTCATGTCGGGTCCTTGGTTGAACCCAAAAGATAACTTGATGGTGGATTTGAAGCCTGAAGCCTGAAACCATTAATGCCAGTCAGTCTGTTGATTATTCAGTTTCATTGGAGTAAGAATGATATTTGGCCAATCTGCCTCAAATATTCTTTAATTTATCATAATCATCCAGCTGTGATGAGTGAGTGAATGAGGGAATGGAAATTTAGGTTTATGACTCAAGAGCCAAATGTAATTGTGCTACTCCAACCAATGAGCCTGTGTTATCTAGACAAAATGCTGCAAATGCGACACAGGAAAAAGAGGGGATTAAGCGACGAAAAGAAGGGCCAAAGCTAGAAAATTATAGCTAGGAAGTTCCAGGGGACGTGTCACCTGTACTTATCAAAGACATCAAAACTCATGGAAGAGAAGAAAGGTCACTCAAATATCTGGATGTCGTAAATCCCGTATTTGCATAAGTAATGTAAGGTCTTGAGGAGATGGAAGTTCCTGACCATAACGATTTGGATACTGAAGTCTGCAGTCTAAACTCTACATCAAATAAAATATTTTTTCAGTTTTAATATAAATGTGCTTAGTTATGGGAAACTTATATACCTTTTTACTATTACATGGTACTAAAATTTAGAAATATTGATGAATATACATTTTCCATTTATAAATATTAAACTGAATGTTCATGAATTCTAAAGCATAGGAGGTATGCTATGGATCATATTTATAATACGTGAAAATACACCATTGATTCCAACTTAAATGATCAATAAATAAAAGTATTTATGTATCTTATTTCCATAAAATAGGGAAACCCGATTATAGTTGTTATATTAAAAACTTTTTTATGAGAAAAATGTACAAAATTCGAGTCTATCAGATCAAGTGAGATAATTCGCTTATGCAGTATATGTATGGGTGGCTTTAATTCATACATTAAGCTGTTACGACATCAACATGAATAGTGTTTCAGAACGCTTAAAATACGACATGGTACATTTTAACAACACATTCAGAAACACATTCCCAATCGCTCTAAATCGATTATGTTGATTTTCTAATAGGAATAAAAAAAAAACTTTCGAGTTTCCATTCAGTTAACTACGGAATTAGCGCATTTAAACGTTCAGTATACTTTCTGAAGCAATGAGTGTGATTCGATTTGTAGAGTAATATGTTTCGAAAAGCATTTGATAAAAAGAATCAACAAAAACTGTTCTCCCGAGGAAATTCAATTAATTAGAGCGCTTCAAACTAATTAGTTTCTCAATTCAGAGACCTGTTTTCGTATTTAGACAAAAATAACACACACACAGGGAATCATTTGAATGATTTAAGATTTTTCAAATGTAACAAATATCTATCGTTAATCATATAAGATCAAATCTCTTTTTCTTGAACTATGAAAAATATTCTCCTTACAGCTAACGAGAAAAATAAATTTTGCACTTACTTTACAATAAAAAAAGCTTTTGATTGCAAGATTGATTTCAGTTTAACTCCCATACAATTTTACAAAGTTTCTGTAAGAAATAAGATTTATCAAATCGACGAATATATATACATATGTATATTTTCAATATATGAAGATTACAAACCTTCCACTTTTTAATTTAAATTTATTTTCCAGGTAGGATAGCGGAAGTTCATCCTTGAGAATTTAAGGATGGCTTATAACATTTCACCATACCTTATTTCACCATATCTTATTTCTAACACTGATTTATTTCTCTTCTTCTAAATGTATACCCTCCATTGATTAAAATATCAATATACACAATAAATAAGTAGTATATTTTGACCTGGAAATCCGGTAAATATACCAGACATGTATCTAGAAAATGCGGATTTGTCTAACAGATGGCGTCATGCATATATTCTTATGCTTAGTGATTTGACATATAAGTATATAGCATTTTGTTTGACTAATCCTAACCTATAAAATCAATATTGTGGAACATTGAAAGATTATAATTAATTATTTTTTTTCTGATTTGAAAAAGTCAAATTTATAAGAAAGTAAAATCATTTGCTGGAGATTTTGATTCATAATTTCATTTAGGAAAACACTGCTGCTAAAACTTATCGAATATAATAGAAACTTACGATGATCAGGCAACATATCAAGTCACTTGTAAACATTGTTTCAATCGATTCGGAACTGGAGATTTTCATGTGAAATACAACGCTAAGGGAAATCCAAGAGGGGATGATTTAAAGATCTAGTGTAGCAAGCATTTGTTTTGAACCAAAATTCGATTCAAACTTAATGAAAATTTACAGAAAAGGTGTTAGCAAGCATTTGCAAGCGATAGGAAATACTCAAAATGAAGAGAAATGGTTTGATTGAAAGACAAATAGAGAATCGAAAAGTCATCAGCGCACCCCTTCTAAAAAGACATCAACGAAAGAATTTCCTGAATTGTAATATGTAATGAAAAACTGATTTATTTTGATACTCCCAAACAAAGAAAATTATAGGTTTATCCAAGCCAACCATTACAATTGATTATAAAATGAAAATATCTTTGAAATAAAGACGTTCAATGTTTGCTGGAATCAAATGCGTTATATATTATGAACTTCTCACACCTGGTGAAATAGTTAATGCAGCCTGCTACCGATAACAAATGATCAATTTGAATCTTGTAATGGTCACAAAACGTCCAGAAGGGGCCCAAAGACAAGGAAAAGATAGTATTCTACATGACAATGCACCGACCCATATCAGATAAGTTGTGAAGAAAACTTTAAAAGCATTGAACTGGGATACGTTACATTACCCACCATATTCTCCGGACATTGTTCCTTCGGACTATTAATTGTTCCGGTAATTTTCTTCGCTAATTTTCGAAGAAGTGAAACAATGGATTGATTCATGATTCGCTTGAAAAAATGAAAGTTGTAACCGTCGCGGAATCCACTTTTTCCAGAAAGACGAGGAAAAATTATAGCATCGAAAGCGCATACTTCAAATAAATAGCTTTATTTATTCACTCCAAAATAACGTGTATTTTTCCTTTGAAAAATCTGATTTTGTTATTATATATACCTAAGCAACCAAAACCTATTCTGTTGATTTTTCACTAGAAAAGAAAGCATTGGAACGCATACCTAATTTCGTTCAAGAAATTAGCACATTTAAACACTCTTTTTATATGCATTCTGATCCAATGAGTGTGATTCTTTTCGCAGAGCTATATGTTTTGAAAAGCATCGGAATAACTAAAGTAAAGAAAAACTGTTCTCTGTCAAGGAAATTCAATTAATTAGATCATATAAAAGCAATTAGTTTCTCAATTCAGAGACTTATTTCCGTATTTCGATTTTTTGAAAATGAGATCTTTTGAATGATTCTAGACTTTTCATTCGTAACACATATTTTCCTCTAATCTTTAACTGACCATATTTTTTTTTTCTTAAACTTTAAAAAAAAAATTTAATAGCAAATAAGAAAAGTAGTTTTTGCATTTACTTTGCAATAACAATGCTTTTCAATTCCAAAATCGATGTTACATAATGCTGCGAATTTTCTTTATAATATAAGATTAATCTAGTGGAAGAATCTATTTGTTTATTCGTTGCTTATATATATTCTTAACCGAAGTGTAGAAGGATCTTAATGCAAAACAAATAATTTATTGTACGTCAGTAACACATTAACGCTTTGATTGTCATGTCCCTCTCTCATATAGGCAACCAATTCGAACGAATTTCGTTTGATTCCTATCTCACACCAGATACACTTTTGCGATAAAAGGCCATTAGAATTCTAATTTGTATCATAGCGGTATCATTTTGATTTACAGTTGCTTCATAAATGGCAGCACAATACTTGTAATTTTATTATATAATAATAATATGTGAAAAATTTATAGCATTTTTTTCCCATTAAAACATGTTTTGAAAGGATTCTATTTCAGAGCTTATCATTTTTTCGCTTTTAATTTTTGTAAAATTGTTAGGTCAAGCGATTTCGTAGTTTGTGTGCTTTTACCGCCTACAGAAGAAAAGGAAAACACTACCAGATAATTTAAAGTATTTTCATCTAAGCAGCATTCAAAAGAAATAGTAATTAGGGGAGAAATATACATTATTGTGATTATTGCAATGTAATACTATGCATACATATTGCGCTTCAAACTTTATCATTAAGCAGAAAGGTTATTATTTCTTTAACTATTATAGCTATATTATTGTTACTAAATAAAAGTATCATTATTTGCATATAATAGATTATATTATTTAAAGCGTATATAATTTAATTTCAAAAAGTTACATTTACTATTAAATGCATGCAAAGAAACTCTTTTACCTAGCTTGCATGTGCGAGAAAAACCAAATGGAGAAGGTAAAATTAGATAAGTTAATGAAACATTTTACACCTTCAAAAAAATTATATTTAAAGAAAAATTTAGTGTTTTATAATAATCGGCTTAGAAACTTATAATAATTTTAAAAAAACACCGCTATAAATTTAATGATTTTTGATTAAACTTTGTCAAAATAGTGCGACTAGTAAGGTTTTTAAGTCATGACCCCCCCCCTTCCCCCCAAAAAAATAAGGCAAAGGTCTTATATTTGCATTTCAAAAAGACGTAAAAAAATATTTAAAACCTCAAGTTAATTTAAGCTTCCTTAATTTTTGTTAGGGTTTTTTCTCTTGACTTATAACAGGTCAATTGAAAAGTCCCCGGCCTACCATAATAAAACGCATTTTTTTGGCAAAATTAGTTTTTTTTTATTCAACATAATTCCCTTCAAGGGTCATACACTGATTATAGCGACCCTCCAACTTTTCGATACCATTTTTGTAGTACGATTTGTCCTTTGCTTCAAAATAGGCCTCAGTATCGGCGATCACCTCTTCATTCGACGAAAATTTCTTCCCAGCGAGCATTCCTTTGAGATCTGAGAACAGGAAATAGTCGCTGGGGGCCAGATCTGGAGAATACGGTGGATGAGGAAGCAATTCGAAGCCCGATTCATGGATTTTTGCCATCGTTTTCACTGACTTTGGACACGGTGCATTGTGAAGCAGCACTTTCTTTTTCTTCAAATGCGGCCGTTTTTCGGCGATTTCGTCCTTCAAACGGTTCAATAACGCTATGTAATAGTCGCTGTTGATGGCCCTTCCTTTTTCAAGATAGTCAATGAAATTTATTCCATGCGCATCCCAAAATACAGACGTCATAACCTTGCCAGCCGACTGTTGCGTTTTCCCACGCTTTGGAACGGGTTCATCGTGTGCAGTCCACTCGGATGACTGTCGATTGGATTATTTTTATTTATTTCTTATTTATTTTATTTATATTTATTTTTATTTTTTATTTATTTATTTTATTTATTTTTATTTTTATTTATATATTTTATTTTTATTTATTTATTTTATTTTTATTTATTTATTTTATTTATATTTATTTTTATTTTTTATTTATATTTATTTTATTTTTTATTTATATTTATTTTTATTTTTTATTTATATTATTTTTATTTTTTATTTATATTTATTTTTATTTTTTATTTATATTTACTTTTATTTTTTATTTATATTTACTTTTATTTTTATTATTACTTTTATTTTTTATTTATATTTATTTTTATTTATTTATTTATTTTTGCATGTCTGAACCGTATACTCTTTGGAAGAAGGTGTGACAGAAAGTCACAAGGCCTAAAATCTCATTCTACGTTTGCCCAGGACAGCAATACCTTATTCTAGGAGTATAAATCTTAACAGCAATTAAACACAAGTAGATGATAACATTTATTATCGACAAACAGCCTTACTTATAGAGCACGGGGAAAAAACCGATTACATCTTCTCAGAAGAACGGGAAGAAGGACGAAAACATGCCTTCGGTGACGATTAGTCGAAAATGTTTTCTTTATAAAGGGCCTCCCTTTTACACTATACAAAAAGAAATTACGGTTCGCAGTTTCTCGACATGTCTTTCGTGAGAATGCATGAAAATAAAATAAAAAAATAATAACTTTATTCTTCGATCAGAACGAATTGATTTATTAGAGTTATGGGATAAAAAGTAACAAAAGCGATTATCCCCGTCAGTGAGAACAGAATATAAATCTACAAAACAACACTTTATCATCATAATAAATGAAAAAAAATATATGATTTTTTTTTAATACAGCAGAAAGTGTTTATGATAATTGTTTGCGATCATCAGTTAGATCATTAGGTAGTTGCAGGGCACACAGGTAAAAAAGTAAAAAAAATGTAGTTAGATTGAAGATTTTTTTCATTTTTTTTCTTTCAAATTGCGATGGTGGTTTTAATTCAGGTCCGATTTAGTTTCTTACTGGTGAAGGGGGAAAAAATTTTACTTTATAGTTCTTTATAATTATTATTATTTGCTTCATATGAGTGTTAGTTTAGTTTAAAACAAAATATACACTCTATAAAAAAAAGACGGCGTACCAATAAGGGATTGCCCGAATGTAATAAAATTTCATATGCAAAGACATTTAGACCAAAAATGCAAATGATTAAAATTTGGTTTCCAATGAATGAATAGCGGAAGCTACAGCGCATCTGAAATGCGCATTCAACAGGTGTATATAAGAAGCGATACTAAATCGGATGGTCAAATTTTCGGTTGCATTGATATTTAGGATACCTTTCAACGACTGAAAAAAAAATGTCAAGCCGCAGAATTCTAGCTCATTACGTGTAACTGTCAGAGTTTGAAAGAGATCGTATCATTGGATTGAAAGAGGCAGGTTGGGCAAATTGGAGAATCGCTTGTCATATGGGTGGATGAGATTCGAAGATGCTGGTACGAATGGGTGGACAGTGGCAGATTTCAGCGTCAATATGGTAGCGGTCGACCTAGGACCACAGCAAATCAGAAGGACTGAGTGATTGTCATATCAGCTGTCACAATGTCTGATTCACCGTTATTAACCATCAGACGTGAGACCCCCATACGAGTGTCCAGACGGCTGATAGAGCAAAATCCACGCTCGTACCGACCACTACTCCATCTGCCACTGATGCCTGCATACTGTCGAGCCAGATTACTGTGGTGCTTGGTACGATCAGGTTGGAATGATGCTGACTGGGGACGTATAGTGCTTAACGAAGAATTCCGCTTCCAACTGTGTCCTGACGATCATCGAAGACGTGAAGCACTATTGCACGCCATACAGGTCCTCAGCTAGGAATTATGGCCTGGGGTACCATTTCCCTAGATAGCTGGACCCCTTTGGTCGTCATTAGAGGCACACTTACAGCACAGCAGTACGTCGACGACATTCTGAGACCTGTTTTGCTACCGTTCCTTTTGCAGTACCCTGACCTTATTTCTTATCAAGATAATGCCAGATCATATACGGCACGTGTTGTTATAAACTGTCTTACAGCTTGTCAAACACTTCCTTGACCACACTAGATCTCTCAGCAATCAAGCATGTCTGGGTTATGATGGGATGGCGACTGCATCCACCAGGAAATGTTGATGACTTAGTCCGACAATTGGAGCAAATTTGGTAATAAATACCGCAGGAGACTATCAGGGAGCTTTATCACTCTATGCCATGTGCAGCTTGCATCCAAACAAGAAAAGGGTCAACTCATTATTGAGCTCGTTACTTTGTAACTGCGTAACTCTGAAATAAATCATTCAATTTTTCTGAAATTTTAAGCATTTTCTATTCTGTACATAATTTTCCTCTCCAACCTATTTGTGTCGCCATTGGACAACTCCTTCTTGGTGCGTCGTTTTTTTTATTATTATTATTTTTTTTTTTTATTGAGTGTATATTATCTACTTTTTTTTATCTTTATTTTCTAAAAACTGGTAAGCATTTTCTTATAAATATTTCATTTAGAAATTGTCTTCATGTGTAGTTTTATAATTGCTTTTTTTCATCGAAGTTGAGCTTTTGCGTTAAATTTCGAGGCCTTAGCTTATCGAGTTATGGATGAAAAACCGATGAAAATTTTTGTGTCAAAATTTATAGGAGTACTCAGTACAAGGTAATAAAAGTATTGGTGAAAATGATTCGAAAAATATTAATTTAATCAAATAATCTGACAGCTAAGTCTTATCGATACTAAGAAATACATATTACTTGTAGTTTTTATTTGACACAATTTAAATTGCTCTAATGTATCTTACGTTAGTAAATTAGAAATTTACTAATGCATCTTACGAAATTAGTAGTTATCGCATTCTCAAAAAGTTATTTATTTTTTTAACCAGAAGCTTAGACTGATTCAAGAAATTCAGTGTTTAATTTTGTGAAAAACAAAATAACAATAACGGTGATGTCTAATGTTAAGTAAAATGTTCAATGGTAATTATTCTTTCCTCAGAATTTGTTTTCCTACATAAAAATTCATTTGATTGTGAACTCTGATTCAAAAAAATGTTCAAGTATATCATTAGAGAATATCAATGATTACTCGTTTTGAAGGTAGATTGTGTTTCTAAGGCCAGTTGGTGGTATTACTGCGTACAGCCATTTGTTAAATGGCACCTAAACAAATTTGATACTGATTCATGAGTTAGTTTTGAATACAACCGTGTCGAATTGACACCATCGATGACACCAAGATTCCTTTTTT
Source organism: Nephila pilipes (assembly GCA_019974015.1). Classification (NCBI taxonomy): domain Eukaryota; kingdom Metazoa; phylum Arthropoda; class Arachnida; order Araneae; family Nephilidae; genus Nephila; species Nephila pilipes. The sequence continues at coordinate 1,503,762 of BMAW01115499.1, read as the reverse complement.
TCTCCAAATCTTAAGCAAAAATCAAAACAATGGAGTGTTTTTGGGAAATCTGTTCTAAAGAAGACGAAGGTGGTCTCGTTGATTGGAAAATTTATCGCAACATTTTTTTGTGAAAAACATCAAAATCATGGTTTTTTTAAAAAAATATTAATAAAAAGGAAAGAAAAGACGATCATTCGACAATATTTCAGCAAGTTATCCCATTCTCATTACTCATTTCTAAAATTCATACTTTTTCTAACACATTTTGGTATAGAAATAACATTATTTATATTTAAACAAAACATTAAAATAAAAATTTAACATACATTCATGAAAAAAATTTCTCCACTTTTCACTTAACGCTCTAAACTTTGATTGTAACGTAATATCAAAAAGAACAAAAAATATCTGGCTCAAAACTTGCATTATTTGTTTATATGTATTTTACTGTAAGATTATAATTCAACACTACTATGTGGTTGTGGTAGACTAGCGAACACGCAGCTAGTGTTTCGTCGAGTCATAGGTTCGAGGCCTGATACCATTAAATATCCTCCGTGTAGAGGGACTGATGCCCGTTAAATCTGTTGAGTTTCAAGTTCACTCATAGCTTGGTGTGGAATTTATGAGGGAGATGTAAACTGCGGTGTCTTTTCATCACTCGACCGAGGATCAAAATTACAGGGTCCGTCACCAATAGCCCTCGTATTTTGTTCATGCAAATTTTGATTGAAATATTATTAATGTGTTTATCTATATAATAAAAATTATATTATTTTTTGCTTGTAAATAATGATAAATTTCGTATGAACTAACTAATCCAACATAATCCTTTATTTCATAAATTTTTCTATATATGTTCATTTTCACTTCAAATCTACTCAAATCTATTGTTATCCATATTATTCAAGTATCATAAATCGAAAACATTATCCTAATGGACGTTCAGCATTCAACATCTGTTTCCGAAAAAATCTCTTTAAATAAACGTTTTTTGCATTGCTTTTCTCATTTTTATACACAAGCTAACGCTAAATTTACTGTTGCCCTTTTTACTGCATTGTTAAAATAAATTGAAAACATTCTAAAACACTAATACGTTATTCCATATCAAATCTGAAACAACTTCTCATTTCAATAGTATTTCCGAGTTCTCTCCATATAAAGAAATAGGACTAAACTAAATCACCACAGAAATTGAAACAAAATGGAATAAAATTAAACAAATACATTACCAGGGCATTTCTGAAAATTATTTCCTCGCTCAAACTTTCCTTACAGTAAGTACCAACTACACAAATCGCTTTCAGTATGTCTACTTCATATTTATCCTAATTCACTTTCAAGAATTATTTTTAATTAACGTCATACATAGAGCAACAAGTGGATTATTAGCAATGGTCTTCGCAATTTTGAAATGTGGTCGAATAATGAAGACAAAACCTGAGCTGGTATTCCAGTCTCCAAACTTCCACGACATTCTAATTTTTAGAATTTGAACTTCGCAGGCTTAACGTATTTTTATTGATTTATTGTTTATTATTGTTGTAATTAGAAGCAATACGAGGTCTATTGGAAGAAGTCACCAAGGGACACAGAACATTCAGGATTTAGAACTTTTCCCGATTTAATAGTTTTAACCCCTGCTCCCGCAAAGGGTTTATAAATATTAAATTGGGAACCGTTCTAAGCCCTTCGAACCACCATCACAACATCATCAGGAGAATTGCAAAATAGTATTTAACTAAATCAATTAAATTTTCGTGGTTTATATACGAGTCTTGTCCTTAAAATAAGACTCCCAAGAAGCTGCAGAAGTGACGAATGCTATTATGCAGGATTTGGCGAAACTGGCTTGCAGGTTGGCTTCCTCTCTCCCTTTCCCAGCTCCGGCGAGCTATCCACGATGCTCACTTTTGGCTTGGCAGCCGTTAGAGAGGGAGCTCTGACTCGGTTCAACAGCCAGGTGAGAATTACGTTCTCTTATTTGTTTTTTTGATTGCAAAAATCACTGCACCGGTGGACCTTGATTCTCAATTGTGTGAAGTCTGCAGAGAAAAGTGTATGAGAGTACAACGCGTGCATAAATGGTGTAGAGAATTCAAAGACGGATGTACAGGCGTCCATGACAAACAATGTTCTGGATGGCCATCAGTTTAGGACAAAACCATTGCAAAATTGGAAGTAGCATTCCTGAAAGATCGAAGGGTGACGGTTCGGGATCGTCTGCTTGATGATCCCTGATATCAGCAAATCCTGCATTCTTAAATTGTGACAGACCATTTAGGGTATGCCAAGGTTTGTGCAAGGTGGGTTCTGAAAATGCTTACGGAAAACAACAAATGGAACGTGTTGAAGCGGCACGCGAAATTTCTTCAGGCCTACGAAATCTATGGTCAGGAATTCTTCTGACTATATTGACTCTGGGGAGGAGAGCTGGATCTCCTACATGCCACAGAAAACGAACGAAAGAACAATCTCATCACTGGAAACATCAAGGGTCGCCAAAGCCGTGGAAGTTCAAACAAACACTGTTTACCGGCAAAGTGATGGCAAGCGATGGACAGTATGGGGTTATTGTTGTGTGATTCGTACCTGCCAGTACAACAGTCAATGCAGACCGCTGCTGTGAGACGTTGAAGAACCTTCGCCGCGCAGTTTAAAACAAGGCATGCTCACGATGGGAGTGAATCTTTTTCAGGACAACGCTCGGCCCCCCCCCCCGTTTAACGACTGATCTCATCAATAGATTTGGCTGAAAGAAGAGGTTTGAGTCACCTTCGCGCATGGTGGAAGTGTTCTACGATTCATGCATAAAGAAAATGGAAAACCGCATGTAAAAATTCATTGATCTCAACAGCGATTATATAGAAAAAGAGGAAAAAGTCTAATCTTTTCAATAATGTATTATTCATTGCCAATAAAAAAGTTTTTCATTGTGAAAAATCATTGGAAACCTTATTTTACGGACAATCCTCATACATTAGGTACAGTATTAGGAGATGGCATAAACAATAGTAAATTGATACAAAATAATATAAAATACAATATTTAAAAAAATAAACAATTTTACAGATCTTTTTAAAACAGAAAATGGTCTAGAACTCCGTAACATACATATTTAGAAAGGGTTATTAGGGGCGGATCTCGTAATTTTGAACATCAGTCAAGTGACGATGACGATACCTGAAATTACTCATTCTTTTTCAAACCTCCATATCACGCCAGCGAAGGGACTAGGGACCTCCGCAGATTTGATGTGCATGAACCATTCTACACAGCGATCTTTAATGGTATCATAACTAGAACCCATGGCTCGAAGGGAACAACGCAATCCATGAGTTCGCAATCAGAACTCCTCGTGGAAACTTTGATTTAAACTATGAAAACCCTGATGGATTTGCCTTCTTTTGGTGAGAACGGACATCACTTACCCTAGACTCTCTAGGGATCGTTCTCATTTCCCATGGAGTTTACTGTCTTTGGTAAACGCAGGGGGCACGTTCCGGGATACCCTAGAGAACCTACTTTATTTTCGATCCCCCTTGTCAACAATTTAATCTTTTTCTTCCATTTCTTCAAACTTCTAGATCCCAGGTACGCCTTGTTTGACGCAGCATATCCATATCTGGCACTTACGCCAATAAACCTTCATCATCACACACGCATAAAACGTACAAAAACCCGCTACACAATGGAATGGATATTTATTGGAGTCAAAAATTGAACCCACGACTCCATAGGAGCCCCACAGACCATGACCACTCGGCTATCGCGGCATCCCCAAACAGATAAACCTTTGTGGGAGATCTATTGTATGGCGTCAGTCAAATCAACACCATATCATTCCCCGTACATTATGTAGTGTCCTATTCTATATTACATCATGATCTAAGAGCATTTGATTATATGGTTGGATAGCATTACCTTGCGGAAGTATATGTTAAGATTCAGCCTTCCAGCTATTTAGATGAAAGGATTAGAGACAATCACGCCGTAATATAGGAGAGACCCATTTTATTCTCGATGATGCAGTTGGATTTCTAAGGTAATGCAAGATGTAATTTGAGGATGTGGATGGAATTCGTTAAGAGGGAATGTAATGTACTATGGAGTAATTGGAAGTTATATCGTTTTCGTGAATGGAATAGCAAGAAATATATTTTTATTTGTAAGAACAGCCATTGAGGGAGAAAAAATAAATAAATTAAAAGAGTCAGATGAAATTATGAGATTGATTATTGCAAAATTATTCAAAAACTTTATTAAAATATATTCTTTAAGAATTTTAAAAAAATGAAAAGAATTATAAATAGTAAATTCAAATTTATTATTTGAACTTTTTGTTAAAAATGACTAAATATCGTCTTTAATCAACTAAAAATTATATACTTGATCATTTTTCAGAAGCAACGAGAAATTAAGATTTGATAAAATATTTATTATATAGTTTACATTAATTGAAATTATTTGCTAAAATTCGTGTCTGGATAAAAAGAGAAATAAAGGTGCGAAAGGTTCAAACTTTATATATTGCTTTATTGATTATAATAAAACAGAAAAAAAGATTTTTCGTAAATTTAAAAGGAAGTTTCCTTCAGAAAAAACTGAAATTCAATGTAATATATTTTTTTTTAAATTATAACTCTTGAAACAATACACATTGGATCAATATAAATGAAATCTAATAAAATGAAATTGTAAAATAATACATAAAATTAAGAAGCGTTATATCATTTCCATTCAATTTGATACTCATACCCATGGTAAAAAGGATCATCATTAATTAAAGTAATTTTCCTTATTACTCCTAATTTCTTAATTAACTTCATTATAAAATCACCCTTAGGGGCTTACCTTCTTAAGATATTTACGGGCATCATGATTTCGAGGCAATTTACAGGTCTTTTCCTCTCCCATGGGTACCTGTTTTTACCATACTGCATTTGGTAAAAACATGTGACGTAACAGCAAGTACTTTAATAATTCTCCTCATTTTTGACTTTCCTTCTTGTTAATCCTTTTAAACTTTCTTTCCTGTTTTTAAACGTCTTTAAATAGTTATTATTTGACGCAGTATGGCCACTTCTGACTCTTGCACCATTAACTTCACCATCACTCACTCGTGATAAAATTTATCTATTATATTTCCGGTATGTATGACTTTAATTTATAATAATGGATTTTCTTATATAAAATTTTAGAGACTACACTTTAAAGCCCTGCCATTTTACTGATTTTTTATTTCAAATGTAGTGACGATTGGACTTATAACTAGAATTACTCAGTAAAGGACGACCATTTTATATTGATAATTTCTGTACAAACGTTCAGGTATGTTAATCGATTCAGAAGCAAAAATTATCCTTTGCGGTATCTCACGATCTGAAGTTGAGAAGTTTTTAATTAAGTATATCAAAAAACCGTTACGAAACGGGCAGTTTTATGGCGAACAAAACGGGCTGTGTATGGTCAAATGGATGCACAAGCGTATTAGTTCAATTATTAGTACTGTTTCATGTCACTTATGTAATTTAAAGACTAATAGAATGGGAAATAATCGAAGAAGAGAGGATATTCTCAAATCTCTTACTACAATTGCCTCTAACAATAAAACCAAAACAGGAGTGGATGCAGATTAATTCTGCATCCACTAAGTCTGCGCATTGTTTCAAAATTCTTCCTCCTCGTTTAGGTGCACGAATGGAATCAGTCCAACATAGAGGATAATAGCAAATGACACTTTATTCACAAATATTCAGGCTAAGGCGAACATTGGCAGCAAAACTGAGGCAGATTAACAGCACAAACAGGAAACATAGAACTTGTTTAGATTAGCGACACAACAGGAACAAAAGCAGTCCTATGAAATGATCACTTGTAATGAGTACAGCACTTTCCTTAACATAAATAACGTTGCTGGGAAGCGTCATCTTAGGTTCGTAACAATATTATATGTTACATACGTAAGAAAAGGCTAAAGTGGTATAAAAAGCATTTGTTTTAAGTTCTGTGTTGAGTACAACCATGGTGTGTGCATGGGTAAATTATAATGACTCTAACTGAAGTAAAACTTCAAACGATGAAGTTTCGAAAAAGAATTACTTGTAGGTTATTGTCAAATAATTATGGTATTAAAGATACGGAACTCATGAAACAAACCTCGAAAAAAATCTCGCAGCAGTATGGCTCTTCATAAGCTGGCAAAATATAAGGGAAAAGTGAGGTACATTCGCTAACAATTTCTCCTTGTTAAAAAAAACTTGCCGTACTTTGCTGATACTTCAGATGTTAGAAAAAATATCTTAATACATTCTATCAAGTTGTCCAAATGATCCTTTAGAATGTTTCAATGAGAAAAAACAATTACTTCTCTGTTTATCTATATACTATCTTTCTTTTTTATAATACTATATTAATAAACAAAGGTTTCTTTCTGTTCAAATTAGATTTAATTTTAATATTACTAGATATTGAAATTAAATAAAATTGTGATTTGGGGAATCTACGCTTTATTCTCATGTTCTGGTCATATTTATGATCGAGTGCGTCACGGGTGGTACACTGATTTATATTTTATCTATACCTTTCCTACAGAGGGAAACTGAACTTTGCTAACTTTACTTAAACTTAGTTGATTTTACAGCGCACAAAATTAACATACACTGATGACCCACGACGGCTACAATTAAAGTTCCTCGTGTACTAACGATGGTTTATGTCGTCGCACTTTTTTTGAACAGCTTATGATAATGTTTCCGCCTCTTTAATTATAACTATTAAAAATGTAATCCATAAAAAAATTTCGTTCTAAATTTGAACACATAAACTTGAATTTGAAAATAAAAATTATAAAATCAGGATAGAATGTAAAATAATATCCATAAGTATCATCTTAATTGCAATTAGAAGTATGTCTCCATATACCTCTAAGGACATTTCTATATTCTCTGTTTTATAATTACATTCCTTCCAAATGATTTTAAAAATGGTCTTAGTAAATGTAATACAATCGTCATTTATTAGAAATTAGAAGAAACAATGCCAAGATTCTTTTAAATTCAAAAATAACAATTTTAAGTAAAATACAATGAATTTTAAAAATTTAAAATAAAATAAATGTTGTAGGGGACAAAAGATATATTTCTTTTTATAAATATAAATTAATTTTCCAGTTATTTGGAATATTTCAATGTTCAGAAAACTTTTTAATCCATTTAAAAGAACACGAACATTTTCAAAAGAACGAAAAAATTTAAGATTAGTTTGTTCGCAAGAATATATGAGAGTGCATGTGTGAGAGAGAGAGCGATACCCTTCTTATCAAATTAAAATTCTCAAATGCTGTACATTACTTACAAACAAAAATGGAAAGTAAACTCTTCAAATACTAAGCACTTAATTTGAAATCCATTGAAATATTATCGAGACTGTAATTAGTAATTATGTCTGATTTTTTAGTTCCATAATAAATCAGAATTTCTCAATATTTATTAATGATTTGAATTAAATTTAATTGAAGCTTCTTGTATACTGAAAAGACACATTTTACAGGGTTTTCCTGGTATTTGAATAATTCTGCTATTAGAATTTTTACAATCAATTACAAGTAAAGCAACAAGTACTCAAATACAAGTTAAAATGTCTTACCATTTACAAAAAGTGTAAACATTATGACAGATAGGACAATGTTTTGTTTAACATGGTACCACAAATCATAAAACTCTAAAAATATCTTCTCTCGAATACAATAAAATCAATGAAGAGTAAATAAGTGAGGGAAATCTATACAAATAAGGGGGAGTGAAAGAATCGAAATGAGTCTAAATGATAATGAAATTAGCAATTTAATGAACTTATCTGACCGTCGTGACTGAAAACTTTCTACAACAGAATCTGGGTTTCATTTAAACGCTTTTTTCCCCTCTTAGTTGCTTTTGATTTTCCTACTAGTATGTTTGAAAAGCTAAAATGTTTAAGTTATATTTAGCTTTAAAGTGAATCAATATAGTAAAGAGTGTATTATTCAAGAAATTCAAAAGATTTTCACTGGGCTTGATTCAATATTCGTCAAACTATTTATTAAATAATAATAAACGAAATTACTTCAAAATAGCACAAAAGTATTTTTACATCTTGTTTTCAATAAACAATTTGTTAAGACCCAAAGGTTACCAACATAGATATTTCCTATTATTGATGTCATAATGTGATATATTATTGATTGCTCTTAAAAGCAACAGAAGGGCTATTGAGGACAGACCTCGTAATTTCGAATCACGTTCAAGTGATGAGGAAGACAATTGAGAGGGAATTCCACTGTCCTAATTTACATGCTACGGCACAAAGTCCACGGCACGTGAGGACTTTGAACTCCAACATATTTTGAATGCCCCCCCCTTTATGAAGGGTCTTTATTAGAATCTGGACTCACACCAATGATTCTGTAGAAAGGACAATGTTCACGAGCTTACGACCATAACAATTTGGCTACCACGGCCCTAATGTAATGTAGAAAGCTAATTAATAAGTTACACTAATATATACCCGTATGTCTTCTAAATCATCTACCAGTGATTCATAATTTTGTAAGCCGAAATGAATTCAACATTGCTCAATTCTAATTCTTTATTTATTGAACACTTAATGACCTCGTAATTTATATTTGTTGTTGTGACGCATAGGGTCAAGCCGAAGGCATCAACGAGACCAAATATCTACAAGGAAGTACAAACGACATGAGATGACGTAATTATATCATCTCTGTCAAACCCCATAAAATTTAAAAGATACTTTGGAGCATCTTGGAGAAAAGAACAATTGGAAATGAAGAAATGTTTTCCGCCCCTACTCAAAAATAAGACTTCTTACAAGTATACGCTAGGTAATTTTTTTACACATCTATCTTTCTTAATAATTACATCTATACTCCTTTGAGCTGATTTGAAATTTCTGTTTTTGAATAGGTTGTGAGATAGAGAGCAATATGAGAGATTCACCCGTATTTAGACCTGATGGAATAAAGATTCCTTTCTTGATAAAATTATCAGAATTATTTTAGCAAAGATTTCTATATGAGACGAAATCCGTTGAAATGTGTTTTGATTTCATATTGATATGGACGATGTTCGAACAGAAAAGAACAGAAAGAGCAGCTCTAGCACCGACCTCAGTCTAGTTCTTCAGGTGTTGGAGGAAACTGAGGCTGTTTAACAAGATTCAAAATATCGACGAATGAGTTTTGTGTTTTAATATCCTTCAGTGCCAATTCAATGGCAATAAGATGTGGGCTGAAAACTGAGGGAAACTCTGGATTTCTAATCTTTAGTTTATTTGAGAAAGTAGGTGCTTCGATGAAGACACGACTGCCACAGGCATTGCCTTCTTGACTGCTACAGTAGGCGTAAGGCTGAATTGTAGAATCACTTATATTTACAAGGAAGGAAGCAAAATTCTGTCATTGAATTGAGGCAAAAAATATAGCAAAATGTTAAAAATTCTTAAATATCCACAATCAATTTGTATATTATTTAAATCAGCAGATAGGGTATTCCGGGGTATGTAAAAAATCGCAATGCAAATGAAAGTTCCTTTCTCAAATCTCTTTATTAATCTGAGACAGTTAGATTTTTGTGTCAAATTCTTTAAGGAATTTAATTTGTTAAAGTATTAAAGTGATGTTATTCAAAAAAATCCATTCTTTGATTTAATTCAAACAAAATACTTTCCAATTTTATATTGACAAATAGTAAAAATAATTAAAATCGTATTTTCTCTTCATAATATTAAAATGAGAATTACGGTAGCTCAAAAATTTTATCTTATATTTTGCTTTGAAAAGTCAAAAATTTTATAATTTCAAAGGTCTAGAAATTTTTTTTAAGCAAATACTTTTTCTAACATTTTGTAACGAAAATTCGATAATTTTTAACAAAAAATACTTTTTAATAAATTATTAATTTTCTTGTTTGTTTTAATTGTAAATTGTATTAGAAATAATTAATATATAAAATTCAAAAAATTATGATCTAGGGAATTTCTTCTTAAATAATGTTATGTAACGCTGAATTGTTCCCCTCTAAACTAAAAAAGGAAGAATTATTGATCGGAAAACTTCCTCTTTTTAAAATAGTATACTGCGTACAAAATAAGTATTCAAATTATATAACTGTACATTTAATGAATAAAGTTTGAATAAATATTTATAGGTATTAATAATTTTATAAATCCACACATTGGATAACTTAAGTTTCGAGTAAAATGATTAGTTAAAACTACAATGAACAATCTGCTATAAAACGATAATTACCGATTAAATTCACTTAAATTAAATTGTAAAATAAACAATAAGATCCATCGCTTTCCGCTTGATAAATTCAAAAAAATAATTCACTTTGATTAAATACCTAAGTAACATACTAATAACCATTAATTAAATAGCTTTCATTTAGTTTACACAGTAAATTATAATTTCTAGAAAAATGAAACTGAAATCTTTCGTGTTTTTATCTCTTCACGTCAGGTAATAAATTTCGAAAATCTACATATAAGTTCCATGCATCATTATATAGCATAAAAGAATATAAATCACCTTTTTTAACCATCACTTTAAAATCTAATTTAAACATTCTAATTGACGCGATCTCTCAATGTAAAAGCCATTTTCGTAGATTAAGTGCCGAAGGATATTTGTGAGATTCGTGAAGCCATTACAGATTTTTTTTAATTATCTTGAACTCTAAATTTCCTTCGGGCTGAAGCTTAAGTTCTTGTAGCTCTAAAAGAGTACAGTAAGGTAGTTAAAAATTCATGATGCAAAATTACACTCATGGAGTTTGACATTAAATTATTTCTTTTACTTCGCATTTATCAAAAGGGGAAAATGTAATAATGATTTTGAGAAAAAGAAAAGTTTCAAGACTTTTCTTCAACGATAATGTTAGGTTTCATCGTAATTGAAACTGAACTCTTTCTTTACTCATGTTTGTAATGTAAAATTCAAATATCAGCACTGTTTACATTCGATTCTGTGAATTAAGCTAAAACGGCACTGATTGCTAAAAGAAAGCCATTATAAATCTCGGGACGAAAGCGATTCATTCAAATGATACATTTTTCACATTCATTTTTCATTTCTTTCTTACATGCTGTGAATAAAATGTGTTCGTAATTAACGAACTCTAATTATTTTGTAACGGCCCCTCAGACTCGACAGAAATAAGGAAATCGAATATATATCACTATATTGATAAAATATATTAAAAATGTCTGTTGATTCTTCTAATCATCAAAGGTTTTTAATGTGAAATCTTAAAAATTAAAAAGAACATACTCGCATGTTAGCTTGTGACTGCCTTCCTTCACTATTTAACTCTACAGCTGTCTTGAAACCAAATTAAAATGTCAGTAACTTCAAAACTTCAATTAAAGACATAAATCTCTTTCAACTGTGTTCAAATAATCAAGTATTAGCATACCAAATTCCTCATTCTGATTACAGCAGATTCGACTCCTATTATTCTGATAAGAAGTGACTTTCCACCTACTTTCAATACATACATTTCAATATTACGATTCTTCACTCCAAAGTACAACATTTATCAACTTGTAAGTATTCTCTAATTCTCTTCTTGCCTATTTATTATATTTCTCTTAAATATCACTATATCTCTAATTAAATTCATTACACTTTTTATCTTCATCTAATTTACCTAATTAAGTTTCATTTAATTGACAAGGTGTTATAATTGCAGGCAATTGTAATTATCAAAACGTCCACGAGGTTAGTGAAGAGAATATTTCAACGTCACAAACTATTTTATAAAAAATTAAGCTGTTTGACGATTAAAACCCTTTGATAATTAGAAGAATCAACAGTTATTGCTATCTTATTACGGGCAATGTTATAATCAAAAGGTCACTGAAAGTCGTAGTCATTTTCCTCCTTGCTGCTGCAGAAAATGTCACTCTTTTCTGACAGTGATACAAATAGCTCACTCAGTTTTAAAAAATAGTCCTTACAGAATTATTTGTGGTGCGTTTATGAAATATGGATAATTACTCATATTGTAACTGGAATTTTTAAATAAGGTAATAAATGATAAATATAATAAATATGAGTTTGCAAATTATTAAATTAAAATATCTACATAACTTCAAACTTTATGAAACATTTAACTGCAATATTTAAATGACAATTATTACACTTAAATATTTCACAATTAAATGTTAAATTACAGTTAAAAGACACACAAAATGAATATAAAGTGACATTTATATTCATTTTGTGTGTGACATACTTTAAAACATGGAATTATTCATCACACATAATCATAAAACTTATTCATCATCAGAATTATCTAGCTTTCCATTTTGAGCCATTTGAGTAACAAACTCCAGCCAAATTATTCGTGAAAAATAATTAGATCAACTACAGCTAGATCGGCAACATATTCCATCATTATGCATAAAATTCTCAGTACCCTTACTACCACCATCTGTACGCTACCAAACGAACTAAATTTTGCCTCTGTCTTTTGAAACTCAAACAAAGCATGGTAATATTCGCGAACGAACTCAGCTTACCAACGCGCATTGAGGAAAAGTTTCACTATGCGAGTACGGCTCAGTTACAGCCATTGGGTTGAAATATTTCAGACGAGATGTGCGTATCTATATTTTGGTACTTTATTCGAATGCGAGATAGGTTGGTTCACAACCGTCAAAGGATTAGCAAAAATGAAATGGTATTCTTGGAAAAAGGGAACACATTTAAGAACTTCAAATAATCTGTTAATAATCCTTAATAATAGAACAGCCTATTTTTGAAAAGATTTTGTTATTTTATGGAAAATCATACAACAAAAAATATATTACTGAATTATTAATTTAGGTTGAAAGACGCTTTCAAAAACAATACGTAAATTCTTAACGCGTTGATTGCCATTTGCCCACCGATTATCTTTTTCAGTTTCTTCATTTGGACCATGTGACCTCTAGAGGGCATACTGCATCTATTTCCTATAATTATTTATTCATCTGTGGACGCATTTAAATTAGTTTTGTATAGTCTTCAATTCCAGGCCACATCCTGTCTTGTATGCGCACAGTCTCAGGACTTTTAACATCGTATGCGTAAAAACGTTATTTTTCAAGCCAATATAACTTATCAATGAAATAAAGCAGAAACTTAAACAATAAAAAGAAAATCAATAAAAACAATATACCTGTATATTTAAATAATTCTCATGTTTTATACAATTTTTAAAAAAAAATCTTAAAAATTTATATGAAATTACAAATTGAAATTTTTTACAAAATTACGAAAATCAATTTTTTACTGCATGTAGGATTCTGAAGTAACAAAATAATTTTTATTTAGCAGTAGAAAATTCAGCTTTAAAATTTTGCATACTATTAAAAATTTTAGTTAATTTTTTTTAAAATATATTTATTTAGAAAATAATGAACCTTTATGAATAAATCTAATTATAGGTACCAGGACATGGGGAGAAAAAAAAATCAACGAATTTAAGACACCTTCATTTTGTAACATTAATGCCTTAAATTTATTCATAGAGTTTAAGTTTTTTGTGTGCTTAAAAATAGTTTTTTACTCCTTTTATTACACTATAAAAGTATTTTTATTCAAAAGATTTTTCTTTAGATTTGAGTTAAATATAGACATGGTTGTACAGATATATCTGCGTTTAAATTTAAAAAATAATATTCCATAAATATACGAAATATTTTTCTCCCTATATATAAACCAATGAAGAAAAATAGTTAACCAGCTTTTTTAATCATGTTACTGTATATTTTCTTTGTAAAAAAAATATCTAACTTTGTAATTTGGAAAATATTTTCTCTTTTTTTAAAAATAAAAATTTATTTCTTAAAATTTAGATATTACTAAGAGAAAAAATATTTTTGAGTAGTTCACTATATGCATAATTACCTTTCATAGAAGCGTAAAAAAATTTGGAACTATATTAAGTAATATTTTTCTTTAAGATGGTACTTAAAAAATGCAAATATATTTCACATATCATGTTCATATTCAGCTAAGAGTGAAAAAAAACACATTTTTGGCAAAAAAAAATTCTTTTATAGTTCTATAGAAGGTTTAAAATATTATTATTATGCAAAAAGAAAATCTAAGCTCTATTAATAATTTGAAACATAAAAGGTCTTAAATATAGTATTCCAGTATTCCTCGCATATCCTGGTACTTTTAAAATTCATTACAGATTTTTTTTCTGTTAATAATTTGTCTGCAAATTGATATATAAGTCATAAAAAAACTCTTTTTAAATATGTGTAGGATATTTCAGAATAATGTGAGGAACAGTTTTTGAGAAATACTGCTCACTTGCAAAAAAAAAAAAAATTAAGTTAAAATTGAAAAATAACAAAAAAACTAGTTAAATAAGTTTTACTTTTTTCTTAGGAATATCAGGTTTAATAGTATCGCTAAACCTTTAGCACCGAAATGTACTGAAATATGTGGTTCTAACTTTTTTTCTGTATCTTTTTCAAAAAATCAAAAATTTTGAAGTATAAAATTCTCGAGTCCCGTTATTAAATGTTTTTCTATTTTTGACAATCCCTCGTAGGCATGAAATAAAAATTAAGAAATAAACAAAAAGTGAAATAAATATGATTAAACTTACAAAATAATAATCATAAAAATCTCGAAAAACAAAAATTGTTCTCAGAGGGGGAGATTTGTTTTCACATAGAGTGGGACTTAACCTGCTAATTACTGTCATGAATCAAGAGCCGAATATTATCAGAACAATTTTAATACTTAAACTTAAGTATTAAAATGGTTCAGTACACATGTGTGTGAAGTTGTCCAATTCACATACAAATTTTGAACATGAGTGTGAAAAGAGATAAAAATAATTTTAAGCTGAAGAGATTTAAAAATTATATGAATTTTTTATTCTAATGGCTGATGTAACATAAATTTATTGGCTAGAATTTTGTAATAACTAGATATTTCATCGTAATGTTACTCTAAGTTAAACCATCTAATTCCTAAAGTTCAATGTTTAGCAATCGAGTGGAGTAATCATCTGTAAAGTCCTTGCATGGAATAAAGCAGCCATGGAAATTTTTTCTATCAAAAAGGTTTGTGGTTCTTTTCTGCGCTCTCCTAACCACATAATCTTCAGAAGGGCGATCAGGAGCGTGCAGGTTTATAATCCGTTCACAAACTACCCGAAACCGTAACACTTAAATCTGAAATCACAATACTTGCGAGCGATTAAGCACAAGTGGAATGCAGCTTCAGTTATCGACAAGCTCCCTCGTTTATGAAAAAGGGGAAGTATTATCTTTATCTCTCTCATTACGAGTGAAGGAGATGAAACAGGATTTTAAAAGGACACGGTGTCCGTGAAAAATATTTTGGTTAGATATTTATCATAATATTTTATATTCACCATATCTGAACACACAAAATGTATATTTCTAAAAGAAAAAAATATATACAAATTTATTTTTTATAAATTGTTTCAATGCTTTAAAACAGCTATTATTTAACAACTAATGTTATTTTTAAGCAATGTTTTTTCAATATCTTAGAAATATTAATGGATATTTTGTACATGTGTATTTGGTTGTACTAATGTTAAATATAGTTTAACATTTCTTTTCTATCAGTTTAGTTTTTATTAACGTCTCACTAGAAGCAACACCAGGGCTATTGGTGACTGACCTCGTAATTTTGAACCTCATTCAAGTGACGAGGACTACACCTGAGCTGGATTCCCCCTCCTAACTTCCACACCATGCCAACGGGAGGACTTTGGACCCCAACAGATTCAACGTGCATCAGCCTCGGCTACACAGTGCGTCTTAGTGGTCAAGGTTCGAACCCGCAATTAAACGAAAACCGCCAGCCACGAGTCTGAAACACTGACCACTAGGCTACCGCGGTCACTTCTTTTTATCAGACACAACAAAAAACAATAAAAAAAAGCTATATCTAATATTGAGGGCGTTTTAAAATATAACAAAACACTTTTTCCATGCACATAACACATGGATCAATAAGTCCCGAGACCGTGCGGTCGTTTTTTTGTGATTTCCTCCTTCAAACGCACCAGCAAGTCAATATAATAATCACTGTTGATCGATTTACCTTTTTTCGAGGTTAGTCAATGAAAATCACGCCATGCGTATCCCAAGAAGCTGACGCCATGACTTTGCCAGCTGACTGCTGCGTTTTCGGACGCTTCGGACGGCTTTCGCCAGCTGTGCGCCACTCAGATGACTGCCGCTTCGACTCTGGAGTGTAGTGATGTATCCATGTTTCGTCCATGGTCACGTAACGACGCAAGAAATCTTTTTTGTTGCGAGTAAATAGCGATAAACAGCTTTCTGAATCATCGACTCGTTGCTCCATCGAAAGCAATCGCGGCACCCACTTGGAAAAAACCTTTTTCATGCTCAATTTTTCATGAAGGATAGTAAATACACTTCCATATGATATCTGTGTCATCTCAGCAATCTCACGGAGCTTCACTTTACGATCTTTCATTATAATTTTTGTCACTTCACTCACATTTTCCGGTGTAACGGCTTCCACAGGTCTACCCGAGCATTCCACGTCATTTGTGTCGGTACGACCACGTTTAAACTCGGCAAACCACCGACAAATCGTTGCTTTTGATGGACAAGAGTCCGGGTAACATTTTTCAATCCATTGTTTCGCTTGCACTGTGTTTTTACCCATTAAAAAACAATGTTTTATCAGAACACGAGAAACTCGTTTTTTTCCATTTTTTAAACAAACTACAAAACGACTTTACTCCAACCTCGATAACTCAGCTGTTTCTGGTCCGATCGACTTAAAGTTTTGACACGTTTCAAGCAAAGGTTAGTACTCTAGAAAGACCTGGTTACTGGTTTACTACGAGCGCCATCTCTGGGTTAGTCTCGGAACTTATTGATCCATGTGTTAATTATCAAACAACTTATACAAAATAACCAGAAAAATTTCAAAGCTGTGTATTAGTTACAAACAAACGCATTTCAAAAACATGACCGTCATAAATACAAAAAGGTTGAGAAAAAAAAACAGTTTGAAATTTCGGAGATCAATGAAATGATTAAACATATTGTTCAAAAAATCTTAATTCTTTAAATGATATAGCTCAAAAGCTATGAAATTTTGTACATGTATTTAGAAAAATCGTGCTATTAAAACTTTTTTTCAATAATTTGGTCTTTTTTAGGGTTAAGTGTATATTTTAAAACGACAGATACTTCATTACTCACAATGTCCTCATTTTTGTTGTCCAATCTTATTTCCTATTCAGAATCATGTTATAGCTCATCCTTTCTTGTCTGTCATTTTTGAAGAACACGTAATAAAAAAGAGAAATTTTTAAAAATACGCTGTTTTCAATTCATATAGAAGCTCATATTTGTTAAGTAGTACTTGTTGTTAAGTAATATGGTATATATAGTAGAATTTTACTATATTCTTAATCAATTTCTAATAACATTTTTGACGAAAGTATACTCATTGTATTAGTTTTACGTAATCGATTAGTAATTGCATTCTTTGAGCCCAATATGGTAACTGCTCTAACACGCAAGTAATGCGGCAAAAATTTCCAATTACTTTTGTAATTTAAATCTTATTGTATTTAGGCAACAAATTTCTTTCAATTCAGTTTGAATTCAATAGAAATAAATAAAACTTTATATCTGTGAAAATTGTAAAATAATAATCTGTAATATATAACGAAAAATTTCCTTGATTACGTTAAAAAATTAATTCAAATTTAAATATTAGTATAAGGCGTCTAATTAAGATAACAATTCGATAAAATTGTTTCATCCTAAGTTAATGATATTTTACATAATTATAATTTAAAGTATGGCTTGTATTTGAATATTTTAATTGACAATGTAATTAAAAAATTAACATATTAAAATGCATTTGCAGTTTGCCGACTTTATTTACTCTCTAATTCTGATAAACTGATACCTTCACCAACAGGCAAAAATAAAAGATTTTTTTTATTATTATTTAGAGAGTTGGAAATATTAATTTATATTTTTAGGTAAACTTATAGTCCTTTATTTATTCATAATCAATTTGTCACAGAGAAGGTGAAAAAGTGGGACATAACAGGGGACACGTGATCTCAAAGACTCGTTATATTTTTTTAAACCACAAAATTAAAATTTCATAATTTTATTTCCCTTAGATATTCTCTGAACTTTCAGAAAAATATGTTTTTACATTTTAAAGTGAAGTAAACATTTCCAAGAAAAATTTCCCTGAGTCTTAGACTTTTCAATGAAAATCATACATTACAGTAAATTTTATGAAATTTATTGTAAAAACATGAATCTGTCATGTATTGATTATTATATTTTATTTATTGAATATGTAAAGCAAATTTCTATGGGAGACAATTCAATACACTACTTTACAAAAACATTTTGACAGTATCTGAACTATCAGTATTATAGGAATTCCTAGAATTAAACGTTTTAGTCATCGTCTTTTTTAGCTCATTAATCGCAAATTTTTTTCTTTCTTTCTAAGCAAACACGATTTCGGTAAAATAAACATAAATATGCTGTCTTTCTATTCATGCTAGGGTTATTCAAACGACATGTTTTTCTTGATTTCAATTTTATTTCTGTGTACATACTCTCAGACTTCATTTCTTTCCTAAAACCAATTTTATCACCAGGCGCGATTCTCACGTTATTCTTGAATTTTTAGCTCTTGTATGTACCGTGGTGTTCAAAATTAATAGAATTTTCCGATTTGATCAATTATCCCTAGAAATACCCGACAGATTTTATTGAAATTAAGTTCATATATAGGATTCAAATAATACAAAAAATAACCATTCTACATTTATAATGAACATGCATAATCGCGTGTAACACTCATCGGAGTCGCAAGATAAGAAACAGTAGTTGCAGAATAGATTAAAAAAATGGGCTAACCCTTTGAGGGGAGGTATATAAAAATATTAAATTTTAGTTAAAATTCATCTAATATGAATTAATAATGTTAAAAGGACACAATATCAAGCGGTAAAATTAATTTTTATTTATTCCCTGATTCTTAAGACCCGGTATATATAATATACCATCTCCCCTCTAGGACATCTTATTTGTACACTCATTGTTCCCTAGAAGTTCTTGTATTCCTTCGAAGAAATAATAAATACTTTCATAAAAAATGTATATTATTTTAGTTAATTTGGGAAATATTAAGATCATGAAACACTTTTTTAAAAAATGAGAACTTTATGATGATTTTTTTTATTTCTATGGGTGATAATTTGTTAATTAATTTAAGTATAACTTTTATATACATATATGATTTTCATAATTTAATAATATAACTACACTGTAAACTTAATAAACCAAATTTAGTAGAAATGCATATGCAGTTTTATTTAAGATAAGGCATATTTTTATTGCATATACTATAAAGATATTTTCTTCTTCACTTGTTTTCTGAAGGTAACTCTTATCCATCAGAGGGGAGTCTTTAAACCAAACAAGTTTTTCAATCGTATGTCCCCATGTGACATTCTTTTAAAAATATTT
The DNA here is from genome assembly GCA_019974015.1 of Nephila pilipes. NCBI lineage: Eukaryota > Metazoa > Arthropoda > Arachnida > Araneae > Nephilidae > Nephila > Nephila pilipes. Next base: position 1,484,181 of record BMAW01115499.1, on the reverse strand, counting down.
TTAAGAAATATATATATTTAAAAAAAATTAATTAAAACTGGATTATAAGACTACTGTAAAAAAATTAAGAATAAACGTAGATCCGTAAGAGTTCAAAACCAACCGTCCACGGTAATTGTTCTCATTTGAAACATATCCTCTCATATATGTGATAGACAAATGTGTCAAAAAAAAAGGTTAGCCCTCCTTATTCTAAATTATTTATGGGTTGTACGCTGAGGGCCATGTTCTTCTTACAAAGTGGGTAACTCTTTTCCGTATAGTATCTTTTGTAATACCTTTCATCAATGATTTAAATATTAGTTTACTTAGATTCTTTCATAAAGTTCACCGCTAGAGGCAATGAACTCCTACTGCCGTCCCTTAATTATCGGCAGTTTATCATCTGTTTTTATTTCATGCTAACACATATTATCGTTTGCAAGTCTCACGTCTATCAACAGCAACAAGTCCCTAATCTGCTGTATCCAGTCAGTTCTATCTTAGTTGCCTGCGAAGACTCTCCCTCCGTCTTCGCTTTGTTAGATTTTTTTGCAATAGATTAAGTTTTCAGAAATCCTTTTTTCCCCTGATCATTTGTTTGTTGTCTTTTCGTGGGCACGCACAGCGTTAATAAATTTTTATTAACCATTGAAGAGGATATTGTTTTAGGAGAAGCATTTTGGCGTACCAGATCACTTTTCGATTTTTTTCCATTTACTTCACTTTTAATTACATTTATCTTAAATATATTCAATTTAGTAATTTTTCGTTTGTTTTAATTGTAATTGCATGTAGCTGATATATATTCAATTTAATAATTTATCCTTTGTTTTAATTTTAATTACATTTATCTTAACTATATTCAATTTAATAAATTTTCGTTTACTTCAATTTTAAATGCAGGAAGCTGATATATATTAAATTTAATAATTTATCATTTATTTTAATTTTAATTATATTTATCTTAAATATATTCAATTTAATGATTTTTCGTTTGCTTTAATTTTGATTGCATGTAGCTAATATGTATTCAGTTTTTTAAATTATCTTCTGTTTTATTTTTAATCACATTTATCTTAAACATATTCAATTTAATAATTTATCGTTTTCTTTAATTTTAATATCGGAAAAGTTTATTATTGTCCATTTCTCTAAATTTCATTGTTTACATTTAATTCCTTTATTTTACTGAGTAATTTAATAATAATTATAAAAAATACGTACCTTAGGTGGCTAAATTTCTTCTTTGCAAAACTTTGTAATAGAACTTTTTTTCCTGATTTAAATTTCTTTGCTTAGGAGGATAAGTCTGATTTTTGCCTCACTGGAATTTTATAACATATTTATGACCTCTATATTTTACTGTAATAAAGTGAACCGTCACATATCAATCTGATTCGAAAATTTTAGTGCTGCCATCTGTTGCTCTCTAACCCTCTGTGTGGGCGGTGGTATAAATTTTATACCACTTAGTTTGAAGTGTTAAACGAATACTTAACATATTTTGTTTTGAGTAATTAGCAGTGTTTACATAAAGTTTCAAACATATAGATTGGTTAGCTGATGAAATTAAAATTTTCAATTCGTTTCTGAAACATTTCTGTAAGGGATAAATCAACCACTTGTTATGAACTTTCATTAAATTCAAAGCTATAATTTTCATAATCAGTCTTCATGGTTGTGCCATCTAACTTAAGTAAATAACACTATAAGCTACCATTTGAATATAAATGTGTGGGGGAAAAGATATTTTACAGAGATTTTTAGGGTGCTGAATATGTGGTATAAGAATAACTAAACCTCTGCCCCCTGAAAGGGTTAATAAAGGTGTGGTCCCCTATTACAGACATACAGGCCTCGCATCTCTATTTTAAGCTGGAAATAAAGGAGTTTATGAGTTCCTTTGGCAATTGGACCCACTCGTTCAGCAGCTCTGTTTTCAGGTCTTGGAAGGTTCTAAGAGGGTTCTCGGAGCGCCGAGCTGTGAATTGCAATTGCCCATCGTAGAGCGTCCCAGGCATGCTCTATAGGATTATGGTCTGGAGATCTGGCTGACAAATCCATCCGGAGAATATCCTCACTTTCTATAAATTCGTCGACCAGATGAGCTCTATGTGGCCTCGCGTTGTCATACACTAAAAGGAAATCATGACCTACTTCCCCCCTGAAAAGGCGAGCATAGAGCTCTAAGAATCACTGGTTAGGCTGAACCGAGACTCATCAGTGAAGAGAACGATCGCCCATTGATCCATGCACCAATCTCTATGATATCTGCACCATTTTTAAGTGGACTTTCATGTTTCAGAATTGAGCGGGATGCAAACAACAGGTCTACTTGCAAACAGTCCTCTCTCAAGAAGTCTTCTGGAAACAGCCACAATAGAAACCCAGGTTATTGTGGTTGCATACAACTCGTGAAAGACCTGATCACGTAACATCCCTGTTACGCCTCGCTGTATTGGACAAATGGTGATCTTCTCTGGCCATTCGGACTTTTGAACTACCGTGCCCAAGCTTTCTCTCGATGGATTGAGTATCCTTAAACTGTTTCCATAAGTTAGACACGACGCTGGGCGTTAAATTGAATTCTCTGCGAATCTGGATTTGAGATTGGCCTGCTTCTAGCCCACCCCCAATTCGCCACCTCATTCCATCATCTAAACTTTGGTCGTTACTCATTTTTACTGTTTGAGTTTTAATTTGAGTGATTGCTGCAAAAACACCAAGAAATTCGGCAAAAATGTGCTAGCGAACGAAATGCGGATTTTGGCCTACACACACATATACGCTTCAGTATTCGATGTGCAAGAGTTGCATCTTTGTTTTCAAGCAGTATTCTTACATTTCGTTCAATTACTTTCATGAAATTCGACAAGATATGCAAATTGTCTGAAATTTGAACACCAGTATAATAGTGGTAGATTAAATTTGTCCCTATTTCGCAATTATGCGTAAAAGCTCATCAGTGAAAAGCAGTTCCCTTACATTTTTTGGATTCAAATCATCATTTTTTTCTGTAAGGTCTTAGTCCAGAAAGTCTTACTATTTTGTGAGTTAGAGTTTTAATAATTCTATTAGGTTCAATGGATTATCATTTGAATGGGCTTTTCCCATTGTGATTCACTGAATTAATTGCTGCTTCTGGCTCAAAGGAATCGTTGTATTTTGAAGAAATTTCTGAGTCTGAAGAGGAAGAACTTTCACAGAAAAAATCTTCTTCACAATTATTTTCTTCACTATAATCACTTCCCGCTTTATCTAGCAATTTTTGCAGTGTAACGCGGATCAAGATGAATCAATCTCCTTAGACCAAACTTCAGAGTCATATGTACACTGTCGAAAATTGTAACACTGAAAGGGAAGCGGACTCACAGACCGCTCTTGATTGATTTTTATCAACATCCACTAGAAAAAACTTGAGAGCTATGTTCAAGGTCCCACAAAACAGAAAGTTCAAGGAAGAATCATTCTATTGGACTAAGCATATAATAGGGATGATGGGAGGAACATGTTGCGCGGTCTCTGAGACTACTGGTCCCCTGTTACGAACTAAGAACTTTCTTGAATTATTTTATTAATCACAAAGCTAAAAAACTAATTATTCTAATAGTATTTCAAAATTAATTTTTAAAATAATTTTGAATTAATTGTTTTTTCAAATGAACTTCAAAGTATTGAATACATTTTTATGTATCAAATTGCTTTTGTTTTAAATTTCAAAAAAAAACGCATTTTGAGAAATTAATCATTTTACTTCACATTCATCATAATAACTTTACGTAGTTTCTATTAAAAAACTCTCTTCTTAAGGATCAGAAAATGAAAAGATTTAAAATATCGAAGGTCAAAATCATCATTAATGTTTCCTCTCTAAATAGAGCATAATAGTTTTGGCTTACATGAATAGTATTCATCGATTATAGATTTCTTTTACTGGAAAACGAGGCAGAAAAATCTTTTTTTTTTCTTTTCCATTTTTCCTTCAATATCGAAAAATTTTGGATTCAAAGATTTCCGCAGGAAAAAGAGAAGAGGTATGAGTTCGAGGATAATTTCAACTCTCTGTAGATTTATTTTTTTCCATTTCTTTGGAGGAGAATGTGCCAAAACTATTATTTGATTACCGCTCAAGACGTGTTTTTTCATTTCATACTCCAAATCGATTTTCAGTCGAATTCTCGATTTATGAAAGCCTTAACACACTCCGAAAGGATTTGTTAGAAAATATCTAAGTAATAAATAATAATAATTCCAAGTTTAAATAACATTATCTTTCTCTGGTTAATTCTTAAATTTGTATTATATTTTACTAAAGTTTAAGAGTGTTTTTTACTTTTATACATAATTATATCATGATCTTCAGAGGACCTCATTCTTTTTCCTCTTCTCACACTATAATGTTACGCGTTATATTATTTTATTCTACTTCAATTTCAGAAATCCAGATATTTATATTATCTACAATATAGAGAAATAAAAATATACAATTCCTCTTTTTACGATAATTATTAACAGTATCGTACAATACAATCAACTGAAATGGAAAATTTATTTACAAATTCAATCTCTAAAGTACTCAAAAATAAAATACCCTACAATTATATGTTACATCAGTTTTTCGTTATTCGTTTGTTAGCTTTCATCTTTAGGTGCTATTAGTGTATCTGCTTTTGCTGAATTTTTTAAACAGAGATTAAAACGTTTATTTCATAATTACTTAGTTTTCCTTTGAAGTTTTCTTGAAATTTCTTGAATTTTTGTTTTACAGTATACTTATCGCAAAAACATTAAATACATATAATGACATAGTTATGAAATAATTAAATTATCAATTAGAATTATAAATTGGACCGCTGTTTCTTTCTTTCGTGTTACACCGCTCTTGAAAACCTTCTGTATGAAGTTTTGAGATTTACAGAGGAAGTGTTTACATTAAATCGCAAGTGCTAAGCCTAATTCCATCAAAAACCCTTCGTGTGAAATATTGGGATCTTCTTCACGTGAAATGAATCCGAGATTACAAAATTTTTCCTACTCGATGAGAAAAAAAATCAGAAAAGTAAAATGCTTTTTTTTTCTAGAATCAAATCTATAAAGTGTTCTAAATTCGATTAATAGAGTATTGGGAAAAAAATACATAAGAAATACTTTTTTAAATATAGTTCTGAAATTTCATTTAAATGTTTAGATTGAAGCAGTCTCTTAATGAAATTGATCCCCTGATCAATAAAACAGCTCAATTGCATTTTCAAGAATCATAGAGCCCATTAAAGATTATTTCTCCTAAGATATAAACTTTCTACGAGTTTTCAATTTCATTCTAAGAAGCAAAAATTATTAAAAGTAAAAATTGTACAAATAAGATTGTGTGTGTGGACATTTTAAATAATTAATTTTTTCGTCTTCGCGGTCGTAAAAAATGTCATTTTATATTCTAAATTTTAACTCTTTAATTTTGAATAATTATGTGAATGATATTTACACAAATATATTCATTACAAAAAAAGAATCGATACTATTGAAATCATAATATATTTTTTTTAAAAAAATCATATAGTCATTTTGAGAATATTACATAAATTTTCATTTTTTTAAAGGCTTGAAAATCCTAAAAAAGTTTCACTACAAATAATGAAAAATGAGATTTTTACGTTAATAAAATTAAAAATTTAACATGCTGTCTATTGTTTATTTTTACTAAATTTGATGAATATTGTTTAAGCTTAGGTTTCAATGTCATCCAAATCGCGATTTTTCTTCCGTCTGCAATATTATGTAGTCTACTTCTAGGACAATGTCAATTAAAAAATTCAAATTACAATGATTCTTGTATAGAATTCCATGCTCATTCCTTTAAATAACTTTTCACCAAGTAAAAATACGCTTAATTTATCTAAATTTGTACACAACTTTTATTCTTTTTATAGGATTCGAATTAAAAAGTATAAAAGAGTAACTTTGAACTTATTATTGATGCACTTAATGCTCCACTGAATTAGAGATAGCAGTTTAATAACAATTGGTCTTGAGAACGACTTCCAAAAAGCGTTTAACAAGTAAAAGAAAACGCTCTTGAGATATATAGCATACCCAAAGTCTACTAGAAGTTGACATAAAGCAATTAAGGAAGCTGAAAGAAGATAACATGCTTTCCCCCTCATTCTTCATATTCTTAAAAGAATGTTGCCGTCGAAATCAAGACTTGAACTCTATGCGACAATCTTCTATTTGTCCATGATCCACTAATTGAGTTTCTGGCCCATGGAAGCTTGCGCGGACAGTGACAGGAAATGAAAAGTGATACTTTCGTACTATTTTGGTATCTGAAACCCATACATACAGCTCAAGCAGCCCGTCTTCTGATTGTCTAGATGAACCACGCATTCACTTTGGGGATCTTCTAAGCAAAAATTTGGTATCGCTGGTGGCATAAAGTACAAATGAGTCTTCGATCACCGTATTCAATCAAGACTACTGGTTCTTCGTAGTTTGTATGATTATTCATCACCCTCTAAACATGTACTCCTGCCACCTCCTGGGTAAACGCTCCAATTTTCAAATGAAAATGAAGACTCACTATAAATTACTTTCATTCAAAGGTATCCAAATTGCGCTTTTCACCATAATTTATTTGTGCCTTTTACCATTGTTTTTACCATTGTTTAAGCGAATGTCTCAGCTTCCAGGTATATTAAAAAGTTTGATTGGTTTTATTAACGTTGCACTAGAAGCAACACGATTATTGGCGACGGATCTCGTAATTTTTAACCTCGGTTAAGTGACGGGGATGGCACATGAGATATATTAAAACCACGGCATCAGCGCATAGTCAAACATGCGTAAAAAACTCACGGCAATGCTAATATCGTGTGCATACGTAATATACTCGTAGTAATTCTGATATAGTCATTTGCGTTTGTAGTTTTTTTTTTTTTTATTGGAGGGGGCTAAAAAAGCAGTTTACGTTTCTGTCGGATTGTTACGCGCATGTCCCTTTAACTAACCTTTTGGGCTATGTTATTACACTATTTGAATCGAGAATCTCGTGTTGTGACAGAACCTGGTGATTGATTGGTGACAGAACCTGGAATTATGTAAGTTATCATTACTATATAAAAAGTGTAGTTACTTGGAAGTGTAATAGAGAGATTAGAGAAAAAAGAATGAACAGGAAGTAACAAGATTGTTGAGCCATCATAAAGGTGCGAGCAAATGGGACATTATTTTTTGAGAGTATATAACTGATTCATATCCAGGTCAAATTTTTGCAACTTTACTATTTGATATTAATAAGATAAGTAAAATTCTCAATTATAGTATTTGGTTGAGGAAGAGATTAAATTAACTCTCCTCATTAGAAATACATTTTGATAGTACTCATTCTAAAGCCAAAATAAAGTAGTTACAGATTATCTTGATTGATTATTAATTATGTGATTTTACTTCTTAATACGGATAAGACGCCAATATTTAGCATCCTTATAACTATGGTCCGTATAATAAATTTCAGGCCAGCATTAGATCTCGAGATTTGTGGGTTATAGACTCGAGTACCATTTGCTTTAAAATTGTCATACGGAGCGATGCCAACTGCTGCATAATAGATTCTTAATTTAAAACCGGAAAATTTAAGTGGATATCAAAATATTTAATTTGCGTGCTTCGGACGTTAATAGAGTTAAATACCTCATCATATATCACGATCATTTAAACTATGACTGAATATTTTGAGGTTGAACAATATGTACATCCATGCTAACATACTTGATATTCAACACACTAGAGCTTTATTTTTTTAAATTTTTATTTATGTATCTCTTTTGCAGAACTTTAAATGAAAGTTATTCCTCTCATCATTTTCACTTACATGTTTATACCTCATTTCTGCTTGATTTATTCACATAATATTATAAAATTATACAAGTTCAAATTTATTCTCAATATTTTTCAGTTTATCATAGAATACAAAAATAAAAACACTCATCGTTTCGAAATAGTCTCCCCCTTCTCTTCTTAAGTTAGAATTTTCCCTTCATTCTTCTAAATACGCCCACTCCATATTTTTAGTTTAATTGATTAATTTTTTAGTTTAATCAATTAATTTGGTTCTTGTTTTATTTTGTGTAGTTTTGTTTTATTTCAAAGGCAAGACTGATTTATAAATATTAAGAAATAGCTAACTCTCTGTTTTTAATACTTACATTTTCTTTTTAGCTATAGTAGTGGTAGCTTAACTTAAACAGTTTAAGAATTCGGTGGTGTTTTATGCGTAGCCTACCTAACATTTCTTTCTCTCTCTCTCTCTAAATGTTTTACCCTTCATTGATTACGCTATCAATATAAATAACAAATATGTTTAACATTTAATTTGGTATACTTTTTGACAAGATATCCAGTAAATATATAACCAAACACTCAAAATCAAATCTGTTGATTTTCCACTAGAAAGAAAAGCATGGGGACGCTTCCCTAATCCCATTCAATTAACTAAGAAATTAGCCCCACATTTGAACACTCATTATACTTTCTGATTCAATGAGTTTGATTCAATTCCCAAATCATTATGTTTCGAAAAGCGTTGGACGAAAAAATGTAAAGAAAAACTGTACTCCCGAGGAAATTCAATTAATTAGAGCACTTAAAACTAATTAGTTTCTCGATTCAGAGACCTATTTTGTAGTTAGAGTTTTAAAAAGAAGATTACTTGAATACGATTCTAGAGATTTTTCAGGTGCAACAAATATCGTTCGTTAATCCTTTACTGATCTTACCTTTTTTTAACTTTGAAAAATGTTCTCATTATAACAAAACGATAGGTTTTGCATTTGCTGTGCAATAATCAGTTAGAAGAATGTATGTACGGATATTTCTTTCTTTCTAATCGTAAACTAAAACTGAATTTTTAATTGTTCCTTTTTTAACTATACAGTATCATTGATTAAAAAATATTTTACAACCATAATATATCGTTCCGTGAACAATTCTATTACAACATGTTATTCTAAAACTCTCTTTACATGCAAGCCAAACAACTTAGAAATACCTATTCCATTCAACTACATATATTTATTCAAAAAAATTGAGTCATCCCACCCAGCCCACGCAATAGCAACCAATCTGTAGTGCCTTTCATAACAAAATACTTTAGCCTGGTATTTCCTTACAATACTAACAACACCGATGATTTTCAATATACTGGATTTATTTTTACCCTATTTCAATTTGTTCTCCCTCATTGCTTTCCATAAACATCGAACAACACAGGTAAGCAAGCTATCGTGGGAATTAGGTCTGGTATATTAGGGAGGTCAAATCAACACCAGTCCATTCCTTGTTACATTATGTAATGTCCCACTCTGAATTATACACCGATCTCAAAGCACTTGATTATATTATTGCATAGCATTTCCTTGCGGGCGGGTGTGTTAAGATTTAGGTTTGCGTTCCAACTATTTAGGTGAATGGGTTAGATACAATCACAGTAGTTGTAATCGAGGGAAGGCCTGTGTTATTATCGATGACACAGATGGATTTCGGAATCAGTGTGAGCTGTAATTTGTGAATGTGTGAATAATTTGGTATGAGATGGAATACAATGTATAGTCAAACTATTATAAATTATTGTTTTCATAAATATGATATCAAGAAATGCAATTTTAGCTGTATGGATAAATGTCATCTTGTGAACGATAGCAAATGTAACTGAGAAGCCTTCTACAAGGAAAAATGAGCTTGTATTCTGCTAAGTTTAAATAATTCTCACTTTATTCAAGTGAAACGCATTGGAAATCATATTTTAACATTGAGATAAATAAAAATTGTGTGTATGTTTAGGAAAAGAAAATCACATTCATAGTCATAATAATTATATATGAACATTTAATAGTCAACAGCTATATTTACATTTGAAAGTCTCTTACTTATATTTAAGTACATCTTGTATAAATTCCAATACATTTATGACTTTAAGAGTTTGTAGAGCAATATTTGTAAGCCAGAGACATTCATTAAACTGAATATAAGTATAACTTCAAAAATAAATTTGAATAAATGTTTAAAATTTCATGATTCATGTTTTCCTTAATTTGTAATCATATATCATGTAATACTGAAATCCCCTGGGTCTTTATTCGAAAAAAATTAAATTCATTGATTAGAAAATAAACTTATTTAATGAAATGGAGAAATACAGAACTATAGATAAAGTAAATTTTAGGAAGAAGTACCAGGATGTTAAAAAATTACATTTTGAGAAAGACGCAAATGATAATTTTCAGTTTGATGTGGCAATGTGAATATAATTCTAAAATTTAATTTTCTTAAGTTCTATTTATCAAATTTCAATAAATAAATCATATATTGAATCAAGAAAGTAATTTTATTTTTATTAATAAAAAAATACAAAAATTGAATCATTTTAAAGCATCGATTACCTAAAGTTATGAATAATGAATTAATTACCACAAAACTCTTTAGACAAACTTATCTGCTGAGAATCAAAATATTAAATGAATTATAAATAGTTTAATTAGATGATTGTCATTCCCCTTATAAATACCCAAGTTAAGTGTTTTCTCAGTTAAAACTGCAAAATCTGCCCATAATAGGGTTTGAAAAGATTTAGTATTATAAATTGTTTCATAACTGCAATATTTTTAGTTCGATTTACCTGTTAAAATTAAAAATGTTTATTTATTGTTACAATATAATAACTATTAAAGAATAATCATGTTTATTAATTGTTGTTTTCTTTCATTCGATACGATTTGCTACTTTGTTTTCTTAAAAAAAAGTGTTCGTACATGTTCTTCAAGACATTACGAGAAAATGTTTTTGATAAGATAAAAATTTCGATTCATTACAGTTTCAATAAAAATTTTCTTGAATGGCTAAAATGAAAAAAAAAACTTAAGATGCAGCAAGAGCAAATTATATTCAATGCTTTCATCAAAGATTAAAAAATTGTAAAATTAATGCATCGTAAGTTTAAACACTATTGTGTTTAAGTTTATAATGGTGTGTTCTTTAAGAAAAGAAGAATGAACAATTAATTGTTATACAGGGTGCCCCTGTATACATAGACCAACTTCAAGGGAAGGTAAAATATAAGTAAAGAACCATGTTTGCACAGCAACGAAATGTTGAAAAAGTGTCTGAGAAAACAAAAGCTGCTAAGAAATTATTGAAAAAATCTTTTTTTTTTTTGTAATAATAATTACAATGAGTGCTCAACTGTGCTACCATCAACATATATACAGACCTAAAAAAGTCTTTCAAGTGATTATTTTACTCTTTTGAAGATGCCACATGTTTCAGGAACAGTTGCAGCAACGAATGAAAGTTAAGTAATGATCATCAGACTTAATTGAAGTTACATAGATGAGTGTCTTGACATGTCCCTATAAGAAAAAATCGATACTTGATAAATAGGGTGAACATGCAGTCGAAGCGATCTGTCCTCCATGTCCATTGCATCGAGAGCCCAAACGCGGTAAGGTAATTATGAGGTAATTATGCATATGAGAGCTTTGATAAGAGAGCTTTGAGATAATTATGCATATTATTCATGTCTCTATAGACTGAAGCTCTATCACTCTTAAGCTATATGGCATTTTGAACAGCAACCGAATCATTATCAAATTATTTTGGTAATACCACTTTCAGAAAGATACGATAAATTGTGCTGTTGAGACTATGTAGCTGCAAGTTTGAACCAATGTGGAAATCAATTATAGTACGTGCCCAAATAAAAAGAGATCTGCGTCTGGAAAATATGTGTACGTGTAACATGATGGTGTAAGATGGCTCACGCATGGAAATTCATTCAAACTATTCTATGTGAGATTTTCCCACAGATGTAAATAAAATGAGTATTTATCGTTTAAGGGGGTCACTTCACGCAAATCGGTCAAAAAATCGATTTTTCAATTTTTTTTGAAAAAGAAACTTCAAATCTTTCGGCGTCAATTGCAATTTAAATTTTTGTTCCAGCTAAATTAGAAGTATTTTAAATATTTTTTTAAAAAGTTGTTTACATGTGTCAAGAACCAAAACAGCTGAATGCCACGCCCACTTTTAAACCAAAACTTATTATACATGCTTCTTTCCAGCCTTATCAAATTATTTTAAATTCATGAAAACAATTTTCATCGATCAGCAACTTGTTGAGGAAAGAATTGAAGTGAATAGTAATAGCAGTTTGTTTACATTTCAACGTTTGTTATCGAATGCAACGTGCTATTTTAGACTCGCCTAATGTGGATAATCTGTTCTTTTCGAAAACTTTTTTCATTATGTCTCGGTTTAATGCTCAAACATTTAAGAAATAGAAGTTTGAGAGAGATGTTATTATATTAAATACAAGTTCTTTTGAAGTTATATAAGTTTCCTATAAACAAAATGTTTATAAATATGGTAAGTATCTGTTATGGTAAGTATCAACGTTAAGTAAGTATGCTGGTGAGTATGAAGCTTTTTTTAAATTCTTCTGATCAATTTAAGGAAATAATTGACATTTCTCTGTTTTCTTATTGCTTAAAATTATGTATGTTATGCATAAAATATAAAAAACATGGTATCCATATTAATCTTGGTCGTTAAATCCAAGGTTTGGCTACAGAACTATATATGTTGTGTCTGTTGTGGTTTCGAACAACCAGTCCTGAATATTAGAGTCACTCAGAGTGTAACTAATAAATGATATACTAATGTGCATGGAGTTAATACGAGACTTTGATATGCTATGAGATCAATTGGGAAAGAGTGTGCTGCTGCGAAATGGTTTTGCGGAGTGATGAATTTACCTCCCATTACTAAGCGCTTTTATTAGTTATCCCACACATTAAATGATGCGACAGAGGAAGTCGTAAAAGCTTCTATGGTAATAGCTGCTAACATATAATATTTAAAAATGATGGAAGTCCAAATGTACTTGGGCTATTGATGGCACCTGGAAAAAGGAGGGCTTGTTTCACTAAATGGTGTCGTGACAACAGTTAGTGTCGAAACTGGAAAGATTGTTGATGCCGAAGTATTTTCCAGATATTCGTGCAATTTGAGGAATGGAAATGCACACAGAGAGAAGTATTTCGCAAATTACTTTAGAAATAGTGGAGAACTGGAAGTTGAAGGGGCACTCTGGATCTTCAATCACTCAGAGTCATTGCACGAGCTGCGATATACTCAGTATTTCAGTCTTTGCCCCACTGGTGACGACAAGTGGTGTGCATATAATAGGTCCATAATTAAAGGAAAACAATACAAACACAAACATAACTTACCTGATGTTATTATAAATTGTATTAAGCAATAGTTAGAGATTTTTTATGTCCTGAACTACTTTCTAAATGCCTACATGGCAAAATTCAAATTTAAATAGCATCATCTGGTACATAATCTCAATAAATGTATATGTAGAATTAGGAACATTAAAAGCTGGAAAGTATGAAGCAATATCTCTATTTAATCAAGGATTTATTACAAAATTAAAAGTTTTAAGTTTATTAAATGTTCAACCTGGATTTTATACATGTCGAGCATTACAAGAAGCAGATCATGTTCACATAAAGAAAGCAAAAAAGGCAGTTTTACAAAGAACCAATAAAGCTAGTATTAAAAACAGACTATTAAAATGTAGACAAGAAGATGATTTAGCAGATTACCCAAGCAATTCAAGCTTTGGTGTTGATATCTATTAGTGAATGGTAAGTTTGTACTTTAAATTGCATTATCTCAAAACTGTAAATTTCAACACAAAAGGAACATTTTTGAAAAACCTACTCATCTTATAGCTTTGAAATTTGGTGCATGTATTACTAGTACATAAAGGAATATTTTAATGAGAGCTTTTGTCAAAAAAAGTTTTTAAAAAAATTTTAGAGGTTGAAATGTACACAAATTTTCTTTGTTTTTTAACTTTTCACGTGTTAAAACACATAATAATTTTTTTAAAAAAAACTAATCAAAATTTCGAAAAAAGCTCTCATTAAAATAATAATAACTATTCAATAAATGAGCACAAAAAAATTGGTAACTCTACAACCAGTCAATTTTTTAAAAATGTTCCTTAAAATTGGTCATTTTTAACATTACAGAGATAGGGAAAAGGCTGCGTGAAGTGACCCCCTTAATCGCACTGTGAAAAACGGGTATTCAAAATCGAGTACGAAGTGCTCACTTTTAAAAACTTCGCATACTCAAAATAGCTCCGATCCCAACGTATTCAAATTTAAGACTCGCACGTACTAATTTTTAGTGACAGGTACGTACTCGGAATGGAAATTTCCCAAACTTATTTTTAAAGATATTTCTGTATCAAATATGTGTGTGGAATAGAAAAATAAGTGTAATGTATTTATTTGTAAATCTGTTACTGCATCAAATATGAGTATCAAATAATCAAGTGAGTATGTTTTGAATATATCTTCGATACGGTTGTTGTATCGAATATGAATTTTAAACGGAAAAATATGTATCAACTTCAATTTTAAGGGACTTAAATAATCTCTCCTTTATTTGAAGTTTCATTTTCTTCATCTTAATTATTATTTAGCATACACTTTATGAAGTTTTTGTTACAAAACTTCCGATTCAAAAGTCTTGCATTTACTGTAACAAAACTGTCACTTTTAGAAACAAAAATGCAACTGTTATGTGAACATAAACTGTACTTCGAACTTACACCTCAAATTTAAATCAATTCGAGTGGTTTAAGAATTTTTAATTAACGCAAATAGATTCGATTCAAGAGTTAAATTATTTTCTAAACAAATATGTAAGAAATCTGAGTTATTAGTTTCAGAAGAAAATTAGTTCATTAAGAATTATATTTATGTTTTTAGAAGCAATATATAGTTTTGTTAAAATATATAGTTTGTTTCCTATACATGCAGAAAATTGAGTTTTATTTAGAGCAGTCATTTAATAATAAGTTATTGTAAATATCTTGAGAACATTATGATGAATATTAGAATTTAAACTGTAAAAAACTTATTGTACAGAATTCTTTTCATCTAGTAATTATATATATATATATATATATATATATATATATATATATATATCCTTTTGAATTAACATCTTAACAAAGCTAATACCTAATATTAATGATTCGCTGTACACTGAAAAAACAAAACCATATCATATTTTTGAAAAATTTATTCTGAATATCATACACAAACATGCTAGACATTTAAAAATAAAATATTCATAATTTTGAACACAAGAGTATTAAAACAAAAGCATAATTTTTAACTCCTACAGGTGACGGTATGTCGTTTTAAAAATCACTTATAAACATTGCTATCTAATCCATACAGTAGTCCAATTTCCTCCTCATTCGTATAACATAGCTTATGTTTTAATGTAGCGTACAATGAGGTATCATTTAAAATCATTAGAAAGTTCTAATATGTAAAAATACATAATTAAACGGATTTTTTACTTCTTTCAAATCAACAACATCTTGTAAAGTTATTAAATATGAGTGAAAATGTTTTTCAAGCTGTTTCAAATAAATATGTTTTTTTCTGCATCGTTATTACGTAGACAATTCTTTAATTTTTCTAAATAGACTCATGCCATCTACACAGCCAAATAATATAGTTATATTTTTGGAATATACTGTACCATTATAATATAAACTATTGCATGTAAGATTTTCTGCTTGGTCTGTGAAACCATCCATTCTACATAGCAGTTCTTGCTGTTTGAATTATGAACTAGGACACACTTAGATCTCAAAACATTTGTTATACAAGGAATTTTAAAGTTTTTCTTACTAAACAAATGTGCCATTTTTAACTGGTGTTAGTGGATTAAAATTTATTTGGACAGAGTTTGTCACCTAATGATTATAAAAAAAACATATAACAAGATTTTTTTTAGAAATATCACAAATGTTTTCAATTAAAGCAAAGCAGTATGGTCATATGAAAGCATAGCTTTTCTACATTTCGTATTCTACAATAACATAAATCTAAATTAAACAATATGGATCAGTTCATAATTAAAACAAATATCCATTATGGATTAGTTTGTAAATACATTTAATTTTTATGCATAATGTCGCATATTGAGGAGAAATTTTGGAATATAGAATAATAGAAAGTATTGAAATTGATTAACGTGTTTCATTTTGCCAATTGAATTTTTCATTTCGTAATTTCTGATCTAAAGAAAGTATCATAAAATTTTCATGAAATT
Source organism: Nephila pilipes (assembly GCA_019974015.1). Taxonomy (NCBI): domain Eukaryota; kingdom Metazoa; phylum Arthropoda; class Arachnida; order Araneae; family Nephilidae; genus Nephila; species Nephila pilipes. The sequence continues at coordinate 1,467,996 of BMAW01115499.1, read as the reverse complement.
ACTCTCTTAGAAAGATTAATTGCATACAAAAATATTTTGTAAACTTGCCTATTTCAAGACATGCAAGTCATTTTAAAATTCAATATAAAAATAAAACTAAAATTATTCCAAGTTGAAAAATACTACCTTTAATATTTGTTTATAAAATAGTGCTTTTGAGGCAAAAATATATTTCATGAAGAAATTATGGTTATTGGTTAGCCACCTTTAAAAGAAGAATTTTAAATTATGTGAATTCAGCACTTAGTTATGCGTCATGATATACATAATCTTTTCAATTTTATTTTGACCTATATTATGTTCTACTGCTACAGCCACTGTCAAATTGTTTTGGTGTTTGCACATGTTTCTTGAAGTTGAGTTCATTTTTGACCTGAATGAATCAAAATAGTATGACTTATTAGGTATCTAAGTAAATTATCTATTATTATTAGGTATCTAAAAAATTAATAATTTTTCCTACATATATGTCTACAAAAACAAACTGTTGTGGTGTGCAAAAACATCGGATTTCTGCATGTACTAGTTTTTTACACCTTATACATCAATTTTATTTCAATTAATATATTTAATATTATCATATTTCTCTGATTACTCAATTATTTACATTCGATAGGAAATAATCTGAATATATTTTTATACATCAATAGACTTATTCTTGTTTAATTGTGTTGTTAAATTGTCTCTCGGTAAGCCTATTTAAACTTTTTTCTGGCGTTTCTATGTATACTTCCGATATAAGCTGTAAACTATTTTCTGCTTTAAATGGATGTATTTTCGAATTGTTAACGGCCATCTCAGCTTTTTGTTTTTAATAAGCTTATTTTGTATTCAAATCAAAATAAAGGCCCCATTATTTATTCTGGAATGGTAATTATTCCAAACACTCTGAAAGATACATGTGAATAGTTAAAGTGTAATTAAGCTCTTCTGAATTATAGTACCTTTTATATAAAAACACTTTATATTTATCAGGCTGATTCTGCTTAAAAAATAAAGTAATATTAGAATATTTTCTCTTTTAATCAAGATACATAACTAAGTTGTAACAGTTATATGACGATTTATGATTTAAACAGGCTTAAATGTGTTTTTCAAACAAAATTAATTAATTTAATCATAAGTTGATTATAATGTTTTAAAAAAGAATTAACAGTATTTAAGAAAAACATATGTGAATATGTAAATTCTATGTACAATTTTAAATTTAATAATAACTAGCATTAATTTTTTTTTCTCAAAGTAATATTTATTATTAATCAAATACAATTTTTACTTATATGTTTTAATGTAAAGTGAGGTGCAGAAAATTTTTTAACTATTGTGAATAACAAGACACATCTCAAAACTTATATTAGTGATAATCTGATTTTTAAGAATATGTATAAAATATTCATTTTTAAAATTTTATTTGAATAGAAATAATACAGTCGGGGGTAAAAAACAGAATTTTGAGGTAATAGAAAATCTTGCATTCTATAAATCTTGAGTACTGCCTTACAAACTGTTACGTTGCCCTGTCGTGCAAATGTGATTCTCGTTTTTTCCAGCCAACTCCAGAACCTCGGTTTTACTTAGTAGTTCATCTCGGCACAAGCATATTTTTTAAAAGCATTAATTTTAAGAAGTGCATGAATAAAGTGGTTAAATTGTGTAAATGAAAATATCAACAAACAAAAGGGCTAAATAATATGCTCGACCTTGTTCTATGATGAATATTTATAAGCGTTTTTACAATTTAATGAATTATACATAACTATAGTGTTTGTGTCATGTATAAAATGAAAAAGAAATTGTTTTATTTATTCTGTGTGCATGAATGTTGGAGTTCATGCATAGAATAAAATCTGAATATACTCCACCAAATATTTATTTAAATTTTTGCAAGATTTTTGGGCCATATTATAAAAAAAAACAAGATATGAAATTTCTGTGCTTATACCTTAGTTATATAAAAATCAAATTTTGAAATACAACATAAACAAGTAGTGGTTCCTAACCCAAAGTAATATGAGTTTAAAATAGAAAATTTTAAAAAAATTGAGACAATAGTGATGAAACACAAGACAATCACTTATAATATGATAAACAGTATTTGGGACATAACAGGAAGGATGCTCGATAAGACTGCGAAAATTTGGTTCCAAAATACGCATTAAAAATGAGTTTAAATTAAAACCATGTTCTTTAAGAAATATGTTCTGAAATATCTTAATCCTATCATAAAGCATCTAAGATTTGCTTCAAATCATTAAAAAATAATCTGGAATAAAAGCTATTTTTGTCAACATTTTATTCTGTGTGTACCATAGTACCAAAATGTTTACTTTTAAGTACTAAAATGTTATTCTATAAAATATTCTCAGTATCATACACAAATATTCACATGTATGCAAATAATTTTCAACATTGATTTGTAAGAATTAACGTCAGGAAATTTCTAAAGATGCGATTACAATGAAATATTATGGATATCTGCAACACACAAATAATTACTCATAAGAAAATTATTTTCTAAACGGATCAGTAACAATTCTTGAAACATAATAGAATCGTTCTGAATATTTTTTCAACATAACCTTTCAAATATTTAATGTTTTAGAAACATTTAGTATTTTTTTGGAATTAATATAATTCATTCAAATTTAAAAATTCTCAATGTTATATATCAATATTACCAGAATATTTCATTTTTTTCCCAGTCGCCAAGAAATATGTTAAACTCAGATCCAACCAAATAAAATTATTAGACAAAATTAAAGAAACATTTTTTAAAAAATATTAGCAAATCAGTTAAATTAGAATGCTTTTAATAATAACAAAAAATGTAAGGAACACTGAATCGTGGTATGTACTCATTTAAATATTCATGTATTCTTCCGGATGTAGTTTGGTAAATACTTATATGTTTTAATTTAAATGTTCTATGTTAATCTCGAAATGTTAAATAATATGTTAATCTCGAAATATAGTTCGAAATATTTAAGCACTCCATATTTGTTTTTAAGCCCAATTTTAAAATACGTAGCCAGTATAGCAAAGGAGCTTTTGTAGTCCTTATATCTCTAACCATTTTTTTGAGATTGTTGATTTCCCATTTTTTTTTGGTTTTGAATTCATGTAATGTTTTACATTCGATAAAAATATACGTTCAAATCTGATACAAACATACTCATTTCAGAATTAGGACGTCTGGGTATTCATTTTTGAGTGTCTTTTTTCTTTGTGTGACATTTCTAGATTTTTCGCCAACAATTTTCTTTTCCGAAGTTGCCATGAAGTTAAATTTATTTTTTCGTGTTACTGTTAATTTCTCAGTTCTCTTGATGATGAAATTTACTACTATTTTACGATAATGTATATTAAATTAATCCATAATAGTTTTTCTCATTAAAAATTTATATTGATTTGCTCCCTTCTTTTTAATTAGAATGCTTGAATATTTATCGAATAAAACTTTTTTTTAAATTTCATTGATGAGATACAAATTTAGCTACAAAAGTTATAGTATCAAATCCTTAAGCATCGTCGCAATTGGATGCGTTTGAGTTTATGTAATTCCAAGCACTTTTTTATATTATATTTATTTTGATTTTGAAATGAGTCAGAACCAATACATAAAACCTTTTCTGTCTGTCAAAAGGTTACTTAAATATCATTTATATAAAATTAACATAAACTTAGGGGGAAAAAATGCAAAAAGTCATTAATACAAATTTTAGATAAATTACGCCAGATTCAAAGATATAAAATAGTTTTAAAATAGTTTACGCAGCATTTGAAGAATGCAGATAACTTCAATAAAAAAAAAGAAAGAAAAAAACCTCCTTATATTGGTTTACTCACAAGAATATAAGTAAACAAGTCGATTTCAATTTTCTCCTCGATTTCAATTTTAAATTTTTAGATTTTCAGTTTTACTTATAACACTAAACTTTCTAAGAAATCTACCAAAGATTTTTAAGAACATGGTTTCCACAACTAAGAAAGGTTTTCCATACGATTATCTTATATGTGTATTGTTCCTCAAAAATGACCGAAAAATTACCTGGAGAAATCCGGGTTTTTTTTTTACACCTGCACGACTAATTATTTAGAAAAAAATATCACTTTCCAAAAATTCCCTAATTTTAATAAGTTCATATGTCTTAAAACAAAAATTTTAATAACATTTTCTTGTTCTATTTATACGAACACCATTTTAAATAATAAGCATTCTATAAAATCTTTGTGTTAATTTTAGGTGATGAAATTAGTTTTTAGAATTATACGAAAATAATTTTAAAAAAACCATGTTTTTGAAAACAGATGACGTTACTAAGGTAAATTGATGTTACTATTATGTTCCATCGTCTGTTAAATGGCACTTAAACAAATTTGACACTTATACATTGGTTCATTTTTGATTAGGTAGCCATTTGTGTCAAATCGAAGTTTGCTTGTTTCGTGTAGACATGTCGACACTATCTGGCATTGAGTTATCACCATCTATGAGATGTAGATTCATTTATACACCGGAAACCAAGCAGCAATTCAAACAATGGATTGCTTCCTGTGATTCTGCACCACAGAAGTTGATGACTGTCTTCTCGGTCAAAAAGTTATTGTGACGATCTTTTGAAATGCGAAAGGTGTCTTGCTCATTGACTACTTATAAGAAGAAAACGTTCAACGAACAAAATCACAGTGAGTTTCCCCATTCCTAATAGGGGGACCTTTTGAATTACTCTCGCTTTTACGATTTAAATTAACAAATAATTTACTGATGGACTTATGATTTGCATTTTAAGGAACATTTTTTTTCAAAATTTCATTTGTGTTTTTAATACGTTTCTCTTTATTATATTACACAAGACGGGGGCACCCGTTTTCATGATCCGAATCGATTTAATTTACGAAACACTTAACTAAATCTTTAAACATTTGTGATACCTTTTTTTTAATTTTGAAATAATAAGAATCAATGCAATTAAATAAAAAGAAATCATCACCTCATGACACTTTCGTATGTATATTATTACATTGCGACCTGCGACTGAGTGGTACTACCACATGTTCACAAGGTAAATTAAAAACACCGTTGTAAGGTGGCTGAAAAAGTACCATGCTTTTGTCGACACACGGCATTGCTAAGGCGATTTGGCATTACCGCTGTCTTCTGCCATTTGTTAAACGGTGCCAAATGTGATACTGATTCAGGAATCAGTTTTGATTTCAGTAAATTATCGTCGTCATTTTGCTTCGAATTGCAGTAGTCAACGAGACTTGAATTCATTACTATGCACCGGAACTCACGCAACTGTTCAAATATTGGGAAAACATTTCCAAAGAATATATCCATATAAGGCAAGTAGAAGAGAACAATATAGCACAAATTAACCGAAAAATGAGACTAGTATAAGATGAAAACTTTATGTTGGTGTTGTGCATAAATACTGTAGACAAATGAAAAAAGGGCGAACCAATTCTCACGATGTAGGGGGATAAGAAAGCAAATCTATTCAAACCCTCAACAGCAACAAGGTTATTACTACGGGTATTTGAGACCAAAAACATGTCTTGTTTCATGAGATGATGGAACCGGAGACTAAGATAAATGCAGCTGTTTATTGTCGGCCCTTACGACGACTGCGAAGAGGAAGCGAAATGTTTTAGATCAATGAGGAGCTTCGAAAATAGTGCAAATCTATCTAACATCATTGGAAGCAATGTTCTTTGAAAAGGGGATCGGAAAGCTCGTTCATAGATATAATAAATGACTGAATCTTCATGGTGATTATATGGAAAAGTAACCATGTTTGTACATAGCTCTTGGTAATAAATTCATTTAGTTCTGTACTTTTATCTTTTTTGTTGATTCATCGGAGGTCGAAAAGAAAATGCCCTCGTAGATGATAAAAATTATATTTTCGCCTCATTAACAAAAAGTGTAAAAAGGATGACATGTAGACTTCTTTGGAATATATATGGCTCTCACATCCCAATGTTATTAAAATTTCTTCCCTCCGACGCAATACATCACTTGAAAAGGAGGAAGGAAGGGAAAGAACCCACAAAAAGGAGGAGAGAGACAGAGAAACTGAATAGGCCTTAATGATAACGAAAGTAGCAATTCAGGAAACTTATCTGACCGTGCCATTAGTGAACGCGACTGGAAGATTTCCAAAACGGAACCAATGCAAAAGAAGCTCAGTTTACCAGAGAGCGTTTTTCTATTTTGATTGTTCCTCTTTTGTATTTACAATTATTGGGGGAAAAGCAAAATATTTGAAGTTGAGGGAGATAGAGAAATAAAGACAGAAAAAAACGAGACAAGGACAGAAATAAATACAGAGATAGACAGAGAGACATAGAAAAGAAAGAGAGAAAGACAGATGGAAAGACAAGAAGATGCAGAAAGAGAAACAGAAATAAATACGGAGACAAACAAGTAAAGAAAGAGAGACCAAAAATATAAAAGAACATATTATTTATAAAAAAAAAAATTACCGAGTTAAGTAGTGAAATATTATTCTGTGGTTGATTTAAATTATAAAAAAGTAATGGAAAAAATTTCTAGTCATTTATTTCTTACTGAACGAAAAATAGTAATTCTCTTAATAACTTTAAAACAAAAGTTTATCAGTTATGTATTTCTAATTTAGGCCTCCATGGTGGGAAGCAAAATTCTAAGGAATAAATTGTATTAGCACGAATGCGCACCTACATTATTGCCAATGAATCAAGTAATTGTGTGGTTGATTTTAATGTAAAAACAACCACACGCGCGCGCGCGGGTGCGGATTATGGGGTAATTAGTTGTGTGACGCAAGGCCTATATTTAGTCAAATCGTTTGTAAATTTACAAAACACTTGTATCTGTGATGTAGACAAGCGCAAAAAAGGAAGTAAAAAAGGTAGATGAAGTGAGAAAGAAGAAGGTTGAGGAAAATCGTTAAGAAGCAGTAGTACCCGGAGTATATTTATTACTTTAAAATTTTTCAGACATAATATTCTACACACTGAACTGAATTATAATCACTCTTAATTATAATTAATTTACTAAAATTTTAAAAAAGTTTACATTTTCTGATTTAAATTTCCCATAATTTTGTACAAATTCTGTGCAATGCTTAAAATGTAGGGGTGTTTATTAGAAGAAAAATTGCTTTCATTGTATGGGAAATAACTGTATTTTAGAATATAAAAAATATCTGCACTACGGATACAGTATATTTTATTATAGTTAGAATAGATTTAATCAAGGTTACCAGAACTCTAAAAAAGCCACAATTTGAGCAAATTGCAAATACAGATACTTTTGTCTATGGCGTGAAATGTGTTTGTAATTACAAAATTCAATTTTCGGACGTTCTTTTTGTCAAATTCTCATAAATAATTCATCGACAGAATCAGCGAAGCATCCTCTATTCATTAGCAGGAGAATCAAAATATACAAATGTGAAACATTTTAGGGCCTTAGTAAACTTATGTACATTAGTATGTTTCACAAGAAATTTACTGTTTATCTATCCAAAGTGGTCAATCTTGAGTAATAAAAATGTTGATTTATGTAGAACTAACAATAAGAAAATTTCCTACTTAATTATGTGATACTTATATTATGACGTGGGCATTTTAATAAGCTTCATTTTGTGAAATGATAATGTTATTTTTAAACATTAAGTGGCTTTTAAATGTAAGTCAAATGAATTATATTTGATTTTCACTATGACTGGCAGAAAAAAAAATACTTTCAACTAAACAGTTTTTTAATAGGTGAAATTATTTGTAAGACAAATAATGCAGACGTGTGATTATTTAATAACCCTTCTACCTATAATGTAATGGATTGAATTATTATTCTTAATATGTATATATTTCTTACTCCTTAATGCCAATTTTCATTAACTAGAAATGTTGCAAGAAAGCAAAAGTGATTGCGTTAAAATTCGAGAAACATTATTTTCTAAAATAATGTTTGACTACAATACAACTATTCTCCTATATATATATATATATATATATATATATATATATATATATATATAT
>BMAW01115499.1:1429049-1459955 GCA_019974015.1 Nephila pilipes | reverse complement strand
ATATATATATATATATATATATATATATATATATATATATATATATAAAGAATAAAATTCTAATACTCTCTGCTATAAAAATCATTTGTTGCGAACTAAACTATGTTTTCGATTTTGGTCGAATTTTGTGATTTATTTTAAGTTGTAGTGTTTATTGATACAACTATGGGTCTAGTTTACCTTTCGGAAATCATTTTTACATGGTCATGTGTGCAATAATTGAACTTTTGTATAAACGTCTACCTTATTTGATTGAAATCATTAGATTTGTTTCGATTGTGGACATAGTTAAGAAATATATTTTACTGGGCTTTGCACGAAATCCTGACAAAAGAGAAAATTTTTTGTTATTAGAGAGCAATGTAGCATCATCTCCAATGACAGGAAAAGACACTGAGGCACTAAAACCAAAAGAAGGATCAAAACAAAAGAAGGCTATTCCTGTAGGGCACTCAGTTATGATATACAAAATCTACCAAGGCTTAGGGCTTGATGCTAAGTTAAAGCAAGGGATATAATCAAAAAGTTTGAAGCCAGAAAACAAAACAAAAACTGTAATTCCTGTAACTCAATCTCTGGTGATTTTCAAATTCTGCTACGCTTTAAGTATAAAAGTCGCACTGATTGATCCGCCATTTAATTTGAAATAATGTAAATTTTTCAAGCAAGTAAATCAACGAAACCAATCGAGACTATTAAACTACTTTCCCAATAATGTCTGTGTTGATCGTACTTCAGTACGACAATAAACGGCGAAATTTTCCTCGCGTTAATTGTGGCAATTCAGTGTAGATCGCATTCGTCGCGACAATTGAGATCACTTCTTAGGCACTTTTTTCAAGTGCTTAAAATAGAGGCTGCTAGGTCCACTCCTGATTTGCCAATTCTCCAGCTCGTTGGTAGTCAGCCGGTTTCAAGGACGGAAAATTGGGCTCTTAACAGTAGAGCTCGACCATATGTGTTGTAAAATTCTAATACTTTCTGCTCAGTATAAAAATTATGTGTTGTGAACTCAATTGCGTTTTCGATTTTGCGCGAATTTCGTGAATTTGGTGGTTTATTAAGCTGTTGTGTTTATTGATACAAATATGGTTCTCGTTTTTCTTTTAGAAATTATTTTCTTACTTTATCATGTGTTAGATAATCGCACTTTTTCAAGGGAGTCTGCCTGACTTAATTGAAATCATTGGATTTGTATTGGTTTCGGAGATAGTTAAGAAAAGCGTTTTGCCAAACTTTGCACAAAAAACAGCGAAAAAGAAAGCTTTCGAAGAAATTATGCGTACTTGGATTGAAAAAAATAATAAATGCTTAGAACAAAAGTTCATTATTCCACCAGGGAATTCTAAGATTTTCGGTGAAATTTGTAATGCCCTCAATACAGAAGTAATACTATCTCCAATGACAGGAAAAGACATTGTGTCACTAGAATCAATAGAAGGGTCAAAACCAAAGAAGTCTATTCCTGTAGTCTGCTCAGTTGTGGCATACAAAACCTGCCTGGCCTTAGGACTTGATGTTCAATTAAATACAGAACCATAATTAAAGAGTTTGACAACAGACAAGAAAACAAAACAAAAAAGTAGTTCCTGTAGTTCAATCTCTAGCTATTTTTAAATTCTGTGACACTTTAAATATAAAGTCGCACTGGCTGATCCTCCACATAACTCGAAATAATATAAATTATTCAATTAAATGAATTATTATCAAGTGATGTAACATCGATTAAGAGATGATAGTTTACCAACAAAATTCAAAATTCTTAACGTCAGACACATCGAAAGTACAATAAGTGACAATATTTCAATCTGCCACATGGCGTAATAATTTCTCCTCATATATTACTTAAGAATACTTTGGAATTATATTCTCAAGAAAAGACTTTATCACATAGATCTCGAGATGTTATTCACTCTGTCCACCTGATAACTACACTTCAGTTAACTTTAGAAAACCGATGTTGTTGCATTGATAGATCCAGGTTGTAAAACTGATTAAAGGTCATGAACTTTAGATGTACCTTTTTTGTGAAGTAACTGTTAACAAACGGAATTTAAAAGGCTGCATATTTGAAATGATTGAAAAGTCTTACAATATTGGATAGAGAATGAGAGGAAATACTGATTATGAAAAACATTCAAGGATATTTGTTAACTAAATGTATAAAATGAAAATTTTAAAGCAGAACATTCTCTTTCGATTTATTGATATAACCAGAAACCGGATATTTAAGTCGGAATGATAATCGAAATACTATGTATTTAAGAAGAAGGATGTGAGTTTATGGAAATAAAGTTGAATATTATCAGGAACAAAATAACTTTACTTTTGTTAAAATATTATTTTCTGCTTTGACAATAACATCATACAGTACATGGAAGCAGTAGAAATTTTGGAAATGCCCATTGTTTATACAGCAAACAAAATTAAAAGTTAATTTCGCAAGGAAAGTAATATAAGATTTGTTCAGAAAACGGCAAAAAAACGGTGAAAAAAAAGCAAAGAAAATATATGAAAGACTATCCAAGAATCTTTGTCTCGATGAAACAGTTTCAATCGCATCGTCCAGATTTAACGGTATGGATACAAAAATAGAAATACAGATGTATAAGATAGGTACTGCAATATTAACATTTAGAATAAATTTTAAAAATTATTTGGATCTCTTACTTTGTCCAGATTAAAATCTATTGCCGAAGAATATTTAAACATTGCATTTGACTAAGTTTATGTAGTAAAATAAGTTATGTAATTTATTAGAGATCGCATACTTTGCTGTAGAGGTGCTGTAGCTCAAATAGTTGACATTCACAGACGAATGATGATTTCAAGAACGTAATGAACACTTTTTACTTAATTGTTGTCCACAATTATCAAAAATAGATTAATTTGGAATTTCTGAAGTCAAATAAAATACCAAGAGAAATGGGAATTAATATCATCAAATTTATAAAGCACTGAAAATCGATGTAATAGGACATGGCGTGAAGATCCTCCAATTGAAAATTATTATCCCCTGGAAATAAATATTTCTTTAAGTTCAATTTTCCTAATACTGTAATTTACATAGTTCTCAATTGACATTAAGAAGAAACAAATAAGAACTAATGCTTGTTTAATTAAAAGCCTCTGTCACTGGAAATCATTTACCTGAGAAAATTGAGTTTTAATAAATTAAGCCAAAATCAACTGAAGCTATTTGAAATGAAAACTAATCAAATAAGAAAAATTATAAAAGGAAAAGTCAATATGAATATAGAAAAGAAAAATGACATACTAAGAATAAAAAACACAATCTCATTCCTTGGATATTAAAAGAAAAAGAAATTAGATCATATCTTTGAAAAAATCGACAATACTCCCTGAGTTTCTAAATGTGGAACAACGATAAGATGTTAAACGCAAAAGAAAAAATAATACTTTGGAAGCTTAATGTATCTACTAAAGAACTTACCGCCAGAAAGAAGTTATGAAGTCTTATTCATTTAAAAAAGATGAAGAACTGTTATGGCTTCTGACATACAAACTTTTAAATTTAATGACGAATATTTTATTCTATTATACTTATTTTCATGATTATTAATGAATATTTTTTACTTTCTAAAAGAAACATCAATTCATCTCCATATATTTCATACCCAACATTTCCAGTTTAATTAGATAAATTGCTCAGACTTTTAGCAAAACTTGCATGTTAATATTCTTTACATAATTTTCGTTTACATTATTACTATTAGATTTTAAGATAAACAAAAATTTCTTTAATAAATATTTGAATATTGTCATTCTTGTGCCATGTATTACGTTACAAGTCTTTTTAAAAATTTATATAAAGTCTTTCAATTAATCTAGGACATTCGTCTGGTTGATTTGAATTTTAATAAGTTTTTAATTATGATTATATAGAATTTGAATATAATAATTAAAACTATTTAATGCTACAAATCCTAAGAAATGTAATATTGTAAATTACAATTTGTAATAGCACTTTTGGAAAATTAAGAATAGAAAACAATTTATGAATAGTAAACATTAAAGAAGATTTTAATCAAAAAGTAGTTTATATCTTGGAAAAAATAATTAGTCGTAAATTTAAAGTTTTTATTTATAATAAATTTTCAAGAAAATACGTGTGCACAAATAAGCATAAAGTAAGAAAAAGAGAATTAATTAAACTATTATAATTTAAGTACATATAATAAACATTTCATTACACATCAATAAAATATAAATACGAAAGTTATTACTTTTACCACATCCACTTATGGAGGTAATCATACTCAAAATTCAATTATAAATTTCACTTAAAGAATAATTAAAACGAAGTCAACTGAAATTTATATAGTAAGTCATTTTTCTTATTTATTTAGCAAGTCAAAATAAAGTAAAAGTTATGACAAAAATCAAGTACGTAATAGGAATTTTCAAAAGGCCTTTAACTACAAATGGTATACAATTTAAACTATATTGGAATTGAACTAAATGAGATTATTCATTGGTAGTTATTGCTTCAATTTCTATTAATATTTTAATTAAAATGCATTCAGCTTCTCCATACGTAGATTTAAAATACAATAAGAACAAAAAGTCAAGGAAATGTAGCAAATAAAAATGAATTTTTAAATTAATAAGTAAGAGTAAAAATTAAAGTAAAGAGGTATTTTTAAATTAATAAGTAAGGAGGGTAATTTGTAGCTAATTATACAATCTCATGTTCTAAGAAATGCTTGAGAAATGCAATTTAGCGATAAACTTATTGACATCCTTACTGTGTGTAAAGGGTTCTCATGTGTATTTCCCTTCTATTAAACTTTAAGGTTTTAATATAGCATTATTTGATTTGAGAAGCTCTTCTTTTTAATGAATCCTTGCTTATACAAATTAGAATAGAAATACTGAAGCGTAGTGATTTAGAATAATGGTTTAATATTTAAAAGCTGAAAATAGTTTAATGTTAGACACACAAAGAGAGAGATAGGAAGGTTTTAACAACGAAATTAGACCTGAGATTACCCTGAGAATGATATTAATTTAATTCTGGACTTGACCCAACCTTTAATAGTATTTGGATATCGTATTAGTCCGATTAAGAAGAGTTGTAATAAGAAGAAAAAGTTAATAAGAAGAGTTTTTACATTCCATTACCTAGACCTCGAATTTAGCACGAGTCAATATTTTAATGGAAATGTTTCGTCAAAAAGTATCGCGTTATATTCGGTCTAATAAGGTAAGTATTCATTTTTTATTATCTTTTTAGAGAACTCGTGAGGGTCTTGCTCATCATTCATGATTCGCACTCTGATTTTTGATACATCCATTATATAAGTAAAAAGAAACATAAGCTAAGGATGTGATTATTTATGTAATTAGTGGCTGAACTTTATTAACTTGCTAACTTGCTAACTTGCTATTGCTCAAATAGGTGAAAGAAGCGAAGCGAACCCATAGTCTCATAATGACGCACCACTTCCCACTTGTTTTAACGGTATTCTGCTTATGATAATTTTTCGTATTTAAAGTGAGATAAGATATTAGTTACCATTTTATAATTTAACAGTTTCCATTATTCTCAATTTTAATATATTATACTAATATATCAAAATTTAATGCATTGATATACATTGTCAATTAAACATTTGTTAGTATTTTAATCTTTCTTATAAAGTTGACTACAGAAATTTGTGTTACAATACATTTTATTTCTTATAGAGATATTAAATTATACATTTACGTGAGATCTTAAGATTCTATATTCAACTGAAGACAATTATGAAACAAAAATTTGTCCATGAAATTTGTTTTCAAGCAATAAACAAATCAAATGTACACATTTTATAAGAGGCATAAAATTATACGCTGTTATTCAATACAAAATTCCACTTTAACAGAATTTAAATAAGCTTCTGCGAATAGAAGAAGTATTTGTAAAGATTTGCTTTTCTAATCATAACTCACCCCACATCAGCGTAAATCATTTTTATGTTGTAATGAAATGTACTGTACTGTAAATTTTCACTACTCTTAAAACCTTCAAGATTTAAGAATACTGAAATCAATAAGTGCTTAGGGTAAAAGGAATTCTTTTTAATCCACGTTTTGTAATTTTTTGATTGATTGTTTTGTTAACGTCGCACTGAAAAGCAAAACGAGGTCTACTGCCAACGGACGACATTTAAGTTTCCATCCTCCTTTTTCACACCACGTCTTAAGAGGATTTGGAACTTCGACTGATTTAACGTGCATCATCCACTGCTTTACAGTATGTCTCAAGTAGAATCAGGACTGGAAGGTCATCTTGAGGCGATAACAATTCAGATCCCGCTGCTGCTCTTTTTTTCACGCTTAATATCTTATCATCGGCCTTTCAATTAGAAAAAATATTAGTACTGATAGAATTAAGTGATTAATATTGACTGAAATAATACGATTTTATTCATTTTAACACAGATAAAGCCAAAAGAGTCTAGCAGGATTTTTTTATTCCTACTTTCAAAGACAAATTAATTCATAATGTTTTCCAGGAATCTCGGGAAGTAACTTAATATCGCCTGAAGTACTTAGAAATTCTAATTTATTAATTCAAATTATCCTGTATGAACCCGGTTTAATTCTCTGTAAGTATACTTCATAAATGCATTAGTATCTTTAGAAATTTCAAACGACGCTTCATCAGAATCTTAAGTACATCTAATTGAACTTGAAGTTGCAATTTAGATACATTTCCTTAGATACTTTAGAACACATTTTATATAGTTAAAGAGTCCGTACTGTACGACTGAACGAAAATTATCCACATGTCTGGTTCATATATTTAAAAAAAATGTTTTAAAAAGTAGACTTTATGTGTATGTTTTAACAAATGTCACTTACTAAATAGGTCCAATTCAAAGAGTAAGAATGAAAACTTTATTCGGATGTTTTTGTTTTGAATTCTTTTTGGTAAAATAAGCAATTTCAATTCAAAAGTTAGCTTAATAGAAAACAGTTAAACACGTTAATATTGAAATCATTTAATTATTATTCGATCCTAATAATCGAAGAATATTTGAAAACTATTCTTCCAAGAATATTTTTAAACTTCAATTACTAGGCAAACTAAAATACAATTGTTAGTATTTACCTATAAAATATTATGTAGTAAAAAATTAATTGATTTAAACATAACTTGAAACATATTATATTGTCATATAAAGTAATGGGAAGGATTTAGGTGGATTTCAGCAAACAAAATAATCAAAAAAGCCTGTAGCACTCCCATCAAGGTATAAAATTACTCCATAGAAAATTTAATTGCCTTTTTATATCTAGAAATAACAATAAACAAAATTGGTGCTACTCATGAAGATATTGATCTTAGAATTTCAAAAGCATGATACTGCTTTAAAAGACTTAACAAATTGTGGAGAATAATAAATATATATATTCGTAGAATTATACACTCACACAAATTAAATTTATACAAATCGTGAGTACGATCAGCTCTTTTATATTGTTCCGAAACGTGGACAGTAGACATTAAAATGTAGACGTAGGTAAATGTAGACATTAGCCTCTTTCAGAACACTTTTTAAGAATAAACAGGGACACTATTCCTAATATTTCACTTTTAACTTAGAACTCTGATAATGAGAAAACACGTGGAAGCTCCTATTTTCTCCTGCGACCTTTAATGGCGTAAGGCAGAAGAGAGAATAGATAGTGGAACTAAACTGCAGATAGACTTGCAGCTTAGGATTAGAATCTTTTCCATTCGATCCTGCGATTTTTAATGGAACAAGACAGAAGAAAAGATTAATAGTCGAACTTCATTGCAGGTAGATTTGTAGTGTGGTATTGGAATCTTTACCATTTGATTTAGTGATTTTTAATGGAGCAAGATAGAAGAGAGGAAAGATGGTCAACTGGAGAATATTTCATTAATAATTAAAAATGTAAAATATCAGCTTGGCGATAATTATATAATATATTGATTATAGATGTAAGTAATTTTCCTATATATACTTGAGATTACAGATTTACATTGCGGATTCAGAGTGCACACAAATAATGGAAACGCTTACGGAAAAAAGGAGCTCTAATGCAATTGTTTCATATGTTGTAGGCGTCATTGTTTGCTCTATATATAATTAATCAAAAATATTTACTATGAGAAGTAAAACAATATATTGTGAGCTCACATTTTACTGAATATCACAATCATAACGAGAAGAAAATAAGTGTTTGAGATTAAATATGTGATTCAGTAATTAGACATTGTGATAATTTACAGTAATTTCAAAACATCAACTGCCTCCAGTAATGTTAGAATTCCAACTATTCTAATTCTGTATATTTCCCATTTCAACTTTCCAATTACAAATGAGAACCTCTTACGGAAAAAAATCATTTGTGCTTTTACTTGCGTGTTGATTTTTCAAGTAGCAGACAATCTAGGATAATTATCGATTATGTATCAAATGTATCTTTCAATTACTGCAACTTTCAATCTTACTTACTGTATCTTTCAATACCACAATCTTTCAATTACTGCAACTTTTCTGTATCGTAACTTTCTATTACTACAATCTTTCTATCTTCAAATTCAAATCACTGTCACTTTTGTACAGCTTGATTATTATTCACTACACTTTTAAAGTTTATCTAATTTGCGTAATCGCGTTTCGTTTGGTTCAAACGGAACTGGAAACTTAAATATAAAACATGAAAGAAACCATAGATATTAGATTTGAGAAAAGTCTAAATTACAAATTCTGAAAAGCTGTGATAAATCAAATACATGATAGTGGAGAAGCAAGGGTGTCACAACTAGTGTTTATTATTCTACTGTGCTTGTGAGAGGTGGATGAGAAACCAAATTTGGGAAACAATATCTTGAAGAAGAATGATGGTTTTTATGCACCTTGAATCCAAATGGACCTACAAAGTCTTAATGTGGTTTAATATGAAAATTTTAAGTTCTAAATATCCTTTTAAGCTTTGCATTGTCACTGACATTTATCATAGTTCAATATTACGAATTTCACTTCCTAAAACTCTCGTGAATGGCAGAGATTATTCTCAAGAGAACACATCTAAATTTAATTTTCCTTCTAAGCTTTATTAAGATTACCTTTTGTTTACATACAGTGTTGTAAAGAAGAATATTTTATTTATATAGTTTTCTTATTACATATCTAACACGAGTTTTTCTTTATAAGTTTCTAACATAAAATGATTTTCCTCTTCTATATTTCTTTTGGTGAATTTTTGCGATACATATCCTCAAAAGGTTATCCTACAAATATAAGTTCCATTCTAAAATTCAACGAATCTTCTTTAGTTGTCCTCAGAAATCCACATCAAAAGAAATTTCGATTAAAATTTAAGAACAAAAAGTTTTATATAACAATTTGGTACAAGCAGGAAGTTTAAAACTTTAATTCAAATAACTATTATTCAAAACCATTCGGATCAATTTTATGGTTATTTCTCTACAAAGAAAAAAGAAAAGTTTCCAAAATAAGATATTATCACATTGAATACTCATTAAACTGTCTAAAACAGTGAAAACGATTCAGTTCACAGATTAATGCATTTCGAAGAGCTTTTTCGAAATAAGGTAATAGAAAGAAAAAAACTCTACCTCTTGACGAATCTCAATTAATTAGAGCACTTAAAAGTAATTAACTTCTCAAATGAGAAACCCTATTTTCGTATAACGATGAAGGAAAGAAGATTGTGTTAGCAATTCTAGATTTTTCACATTCAACAAATACCTCTTTCGCTAATCTTCCACTCATCAAGTTTCTTTGTTTTATTCTGAAAAATACCACCTTCTTCGAGAGCAAGTGTAGTTTTGTATCTAGATTTTCTTTCTCTTTCTTCACGAAATGTATTGCAATTTCATGACTGATTTCACTTTTAAAAAAAAATTGCTGAAAATTTCTCCTAAAAACAGAACTTCCAAAACATTTTTGTACTTTAGGAGTATAGTTTACTCTTTTATTCTCTGTTTAAGAAAGATAACTTCATTATAATTTTTCAACTATGGTAAAATTATCATATATGCAGTAGTTTTCGTGTTGCATCTAAACGCGAAGTTAATAAACAATGAATTATCACATGTCTAAATCAAATAAAATATAAAGTAAATAATAATTATTCTTTTCTCTCATCTTGAAATGATATCACAATAGATATTTCATTCTACAAATTTTCATATTAGAAGTGGCTTCGTTGTAACATTTCAGAATTTTTAAAAGTTCGTTAACTTGGTAAATCATTTAATTTAGTAAATTGAAACCTTACAATGGTTCCAATTTTGCTTTTCTTAGTTTGTTGTTAAAAATTTTAGGGAGATTTACCAGCTTCATAGATGTATTGTTCATGATAATTTGATCAATAGAATACTAGAAAATTGAAATTCAGAAGCTGTAAGCAAATGTGATCCTTTCCATACAGAACAATATTTGTATTTATGTTTTTCTTAAGATATGGAGTTTTTTTACTATTCTGATGCACTTCCTTTAAGCTCTACATTATCCATAGTGCTGATAGTTTCCATATTTTAAAATGAGCTTATTTCCTATACATTGAACACAGATAAGATTTTTTATTCTTAACTAAAAATTCACAAAATTTAGATTTTATTCAATATTTATATAAAAATTAAGATTTTGAATCATAAAATCCAATATTATAAAATTTTATTAAATTCAGATTTTAAAATTACATATATATTCATTGTATGGGATGTTATATTTATATGTTCTCTGATTTTTTTTCTAAACTAATAAATGCTACGGAATTTACGCAAAATGTACAGAAAGGTAAGTGTAACATAGATATTGATTATAGATTACACAAATATAAATATTCCGATATATAAATACAATTTTCTTTTTGCATAAACAGATGCTTAAGCATACACATATTTGAATGAAATACGAGTTTAATTGCTTTTAAATTTTAAAAAGTAAAAATCATCTAAACTTGACATAAAATACGCTTATTTTTCGTCGTCGAATACATTTGTTATCATAATGAAAAAGGTTTCTAAAAACTTTGTTTAACCTAAAAATTACCAGATGTGACAAATTAATTTTGCAATTTAGTTAAATTTTGAGTATTTGAGATTACGTTCTTCAAAAAAATGGATAAAGAACAAGTTTAAATTAGAAGAAATCTAAAGAACCTGAAAATATCCGTTATTCTATTTCATTACATAATTTAAATTTACTGACTAAAGTAATTATAACATCAAAGAATCTTCCAGCCAGATCTCTCTTTCTCTGCACTAAACCACTTTCCTCAATACCGAAGTAAAACAATCGAATCGAACAACATTCTGAAAATGAGAATATTCTAATATCTGCTAAAGCAAAATGATCCGAAAGTTTTTCTTTCCAATATGTTCTGTGGTTCTTTTCTGCCTGCGTTTACCAACATATTTTTCGAAATGGAAGGCAGTCATATGCATGTGGGCTTATAGTCAATTCACTTCAAACATGTAACATTCCCTGTCGGGATGGTAACAAGCAATTCTGAAATTTGTAAGCCTTACGAGCAATTAAACGCAAGTGAGTGGCAGCATTTGTTATCGGCAAACTTCCCCAGTTATGGAAAACGGGAAGAAATCCTCTTATCTCTATCCCGAACAACTGAGAGTGACGAAACTAGGCTTTTAGTAGTGGAAAATGTTCCATCTTGCAGAAATGCCAAAAGCATCCCCGCCACTTTGTCCCATATTCTTAATCACGTTATGGATCATTTCTTTCTTTACTGTCACACCAGATGCGTACATAAAAAGGAAGATAAATATTTAAAGATGCGTTGTTTCCGAGATCAAATACAAGTTTGTATTATGGTGTATAGTATTCATCTACTTGTAACTATGTTTTAATAATATTTTCATAAATGTAGTTGTATTTTTTCTACAGATATAAAATCAAAAAAATTACTTGATTCTCTAACTCAATATCAAATTTCATCCTAAATACATTATAATTATAAAGGTTTCTTTCAAAAACTTTTTTTAATGAAGATTAATATTTTAAAACTTTTGTTCATCTGTAAGAACCTTATGATTGCTCAGTTGTGTTCGAAAGTTTTTAATGTTTGTTTTACTTATCTAATAAATAAATCTTAAAGAATATTTAGCAACAGAATGTGTATATATAACACAACAGTTATTAATAAGTTTCTAATATTTTTAATATAAAGACGAAGTTGTAAAAAAAAAAGTTTTACATTAAAAAAGTTCTGAATCTTTTGAATAACTTATTATTTTTACAGAAAAAAATGACAGTTAAAGTTTTAAATAAATATACTATCATTTTATCTAGCCATAAATATTATCTAAATATTTTATTTTTTAACTACTATTATTTGCGACGTAAATTCTCAAAGAAATTAATTTTTTTCTTTCTTTTCTTAACATCCTTCTTATGAGGAACAGAAATGAACAACTGTTTATATCGTTAGGTTTTAAGACAAAAAAATTTTAAAATACAACAATTGTATTGTATATGTACTTAATATTTTAGCAGAAATTTTAATATATTCTTTCATTCCACAACATGCAAAAATTAAGAGAAATGTATCTTTTGTTCTTTTTAATAAGGTCTCAATTAGAAATGTCTAAATATTATTTAAAAAAAACATACAATCTTTCATTTCTTCGCAATTAAGAACCTTCTAAATGATCTATTATTCTTCAAGTAAAAAAAGACTTTTCAGTATAAAAATTAATTTTTAATGGTTTTTCACAATGATCTATCAAATGAAGCTCAATAATCAAGAAATAAACAATAAAATTCGTAAAGCACTGATTACATTTTTATACATTAAATTGCTTTCGAGCTTTAAATTTTAATAACATCATGTCGAAATTGATTAACTTTAAATAACTTTTCATTTTATTTTATTTTTTTTAATTTTTTTTCTTCAGATTCGGAAGTTAAGAACATTCAAAAGACCAAAGAACAAAAGCATCATTAATGTTTACTATCGTTTTAGCTTACGTCAGCCATCTTCGTCGATTATAGATTTTTTTTTACTGGAAATATGGCAGAAATCCCTTTTTACTTCGCCATTTTTCTTTCAGTATCGTAATATTTTAGATTTAGAGATTTCTTCAGGAAAAAAGTAGAAAATATGAGATTGAGGATAATTTCAACTCTCTATGGATTTTTTTTCATTCCTTTGGACGAGAATGTTCCAAAACTATTATTTGATTATCACCACTTGAGAGACTTTTTTTCTAACAACATATTGTACATGGATTTTCAGTTGATTTCTCGATTTATCCGTCTTAACACGCTTTGAAGGAATTTCTTTGAAATCATGAAAAAAATACATTACAATTCTATTTAAGGGGCTCAAGACCTTTAAACTATTTTAAGAAAATCCTTTTTTTAAGCTTAAATATATTTATATCTATAAAGTTTCTTTTTTACTATATTTATATATTAATAACAGATTTTCCTGAATATTTTAAAATTAATTTAATAAAAAATATTGTCTTAGATATGATTAAAAATGTACATGCTCATCACTGGTCAGCTTTGATATATGGAAAACTTAAAAGCACGATATTATGAAAAATGTAATTTTTCATCATATCGTGCAAGGTATCTTAAAATCTATTTAAGTTAACCTTACGAAAAATGCACAGTTATATTATCATATTATTTTAGATAATTTTAACTAAAACAGAACAGAAGGAACAGAATGTCGTACATATTTTGATGTTCTTTTGATGCCAATTTTCAATAAACATCAAAAACTGAACACTACATTAATTGTTTAATATTTTAAGTTTAATTATATTTCTATGCAATTGTCTGTATTATGAAAGAAAAAATTACGCATTCTGAAGCTGAAACACTTTTAGGAATATGCGCTCAAACTGATGTGGTACTATATAATGGGAAAACAAAGCATGACCATTAAGCAACATTTTTTAGTTTTTAAAAAGATTTTTAGGAATACTTGAACCTAGTTTAAAAAAGTACTAATTACATATAATCACATACAAAAGAATTGTATTATTTTATTAAAATGTTATAAATATATGGAGGTTCAAAAAAGTGGAAAAAATGCTCGATTTTTTGCTTTTAAGTCATATGATTCCTTAAACAAAACAAAAACACTGTCTTTTTACGCTTACATTTGTAATATTATTTCTTAAAATGAAGGTGTTTTTATTGCTTTTATTTCATTACCTTATTTCAGTCCTTCTACACATTGATTTATTTTTTCCTCACTTACGATATATACGAATATAATGTTACATTACACCTTTTACGTTAGCGATTTAAGTATTGCTGTTGTTTAAAGCATTTAAAAAGTCATTTCGTAGAAAATGGATATTTATGATTTTTTTTTTTGTTTGTTTTTTGTGACGTAGAATATCTCAGTCACTCTAGATGCAAAAGTAAATCAAGTTTCAGTTACTTTTATCTCTCAATATATAATATCAAATAATTAACTATTTCAATCTTATCATTTCTGAGTAAAATTCTAGTTATTCGTAAAAAATATATATTTTAAGAATTTTTAGACACAAATTCAGATATTTTGAAAATGTTACGCTTTTTTTTTATCTTCAAAAATATTTCAAAATAAAAGTAGTATTGAAATCACGGTTTCAAATTCTTTCAAAAATGTGAAATAATTACAAATTTAGTGACCCAACTGTACTAAATAGTACCGGTTTAATTGATTAGCTCTAACTTACGTATATTTCAAAATTTTCTATTATCATTGCGTAAATCTTCTAATCTGCTTTTATAATGTAATAAAAAAAAGTCTGTAGGAGTTACTCTATTAAATTTAAAATTTGGGACATAAAAGGTTAAAATATATTCGATTTTTAATAATAAATCATTTTCTACAATATCTGAAAATATTGTTATTTTCAATTTACCGTTTGCTTTAATTCTAATATTTTATAGAATAATTCAATAATTATTTTTTAAGACACTAGAACCTTTTGGTGGCTAAATTTGTTCTTTGAAAAACTTAACGTAGAACAATTTTGAAATTGGTTTAACGAAATCCGTACATTTCCTTTTCAAATTTATTTAAATTTAGGAAACTGAGTTTATGATGATTGAGATATCACTCTCACATATAAATACTGAAATTGCCTATTTTTGAAAGTAATATATTTTTTTACATTAGTCCGTTTTGCTATATCATACAAATATTGAAAAATATGATTGAAATATTCAAAACTGTAAATTGATTATTTTGATGAGGGATTTTGGTGGTAAATTTTTCAAAACAATATCCGTATTAATACTTGTAATAATTATAATAAAATATCAAGAATGACAAGACTTCGGAATCAGTTAATAGAGCATATGACATTTTTTCAAGCTATATAAAATATACTTTTTCAATGTTCTTTTTAAATTACAAAATTGAATATATTGTTTGCGTATATATGCATTTTTACTTTTTGTATTCATAGACATGTATATAAAAACTTGTTATCCCTTTAACATTATAATTCCGCTAATCAGTACGCATCTGAAACAAAAAAGCATTCAAAAACCAGATGGTCTCTACATTTTATCCGCACGCCCTGAAAAATGTGATCCAACCCATCACAAACACTGTTACAAAAGCGACAAAAGATATCTAACAAAACTTTATTTCAAAACAAAACACCTTCATATCGTTCCCTCACACTGGACTTCCTCTCACTTCATAGATTTCCAACGCCCGATTACGTTTCTTTCACTTTTCAATAGCCATCACGTTATGGACGCGTTCCCCTATACATTAATCTTTCATTGGAATAAAGATCTATGTATTACACAGGTCAAATCAACATCACTCCATACCCCCTCGGCGCCGTATGTAATATCCCACTCTGAATCATATAACAATTTTGGAGTACTTGATTATAATATTGGATAGCATATCCTTGCAGGCGTAAGGGTTAAGATTCAAGAGTTTGCGTTCCAGTTATTTAGATGAAAGGCATAGGGACACTATTGATGATTGAAGGATGACCCAATTAATATCGATGATGTTGATGGAGTCTAGTAATAGTGTTAGCCGAAATCTGTGTACGTGGGTGTAATTTGCTACATACAATGGTATGTATAACAATTCAGAGTACCATGTTAACATATAAAAACACGAGATCCATTCGATAAAATTATGGTTTTTTCTGACTGAACCTTGTACAATCAAGGTTCAGTCAGAAAATGTAATGGAATCTATTTTTGCTTGATAGATAAAATCCACTACGAAGCTAATAAAAATTGCTTAATTTTTATTCAAAATACACGCAATTTAAAATTTGGATGCATACTAAGTCTTAATAAATGAAAAATAAAAAAAATGCTTGAAAATTATCATGAACCTGAACAAAAGAGTATATGGTAATTCTTAAAATCTGTAAGTTGCGAATTAATTCCATCATAAATTTCAAAAATTAATCATGTGAAACAACATACGTTTGCTAAAGCGAATTTTGTTAAAATTAAAGTACTCGTAGTGATATTGCTTTTATAAGGTACTTATAAAAATTATTTTTAAAAATACCAAATATTTTTAAATATTTGTAACATATGTTGGTCAAATTGTACTCCCATTGGCATTTAAATACGGTTAGCAATTAATTTTTGCACAAAAGTGGTACAAATGAAATTTCTTTGAATTTAGTGATTACAGTTGTGAAAAAAATGATTGAGTCTGCTCCATTTGACTATATTTATTTTTTACAATAACATAAAGAATAATTCTCATATTTTAAATATGTAAAAATATGAGCTAAATATTAGTCTGGAAGATTCTAATTTAAACATTTCAGGATTCTAAATTCTGAAATGTTTATCGTATTAACAGGTAATAATTAAAGCATATTATTAAACCTGTTTATGTAATAAATGAATTTAAAATATCTATAAGTTTAAAGTACCTTAATTTATTAAATTTCTATCAGCTGTTGTAATAAATTTCTTGAATCTAGGTATGAATTTAACTAAAAGGTATTTATTTAACATAAAAGAGATAAATATTTTGATATTTATATTTTAAAAGACACAATAAAAGTTTTCGACCATCATTTTAAAACTTAATTTAAATGTCTTAATTGAAGCTCTCCCATAATGTGACAGTCATTTTTGTAGATAAATTGCTGAAATTTTTTTAATTTTAGAGAATTTTAATTTAATTTAAGAGAATTTTAAAGAACTTTTCAGTTTACTTGATACCAGAAATTACACTAATGATCAAGTTAAGTTATCTGTAAAATTTTATGCTATAAAATATTGTATTGTAAAGTTAATTATAAAAGCATTGCACTTGAGATGATTTAATATCCTTAAACATTATTTCTTTTCTAAAGTACTTACTAAAATAAAAAATAAAAAAACAGTTGTTTTAATTTTTGTTTCTCTTTTTTTTTTTTTTTTTTTTTTTTTGAAAAATCAAAACAATTACTAAACTTTTATATTTTAGCTATTTAAATAATATTCTCACAAAAGCTTATTGTATGGAATGGCAATCCTAATACGGTGGAAAATGTTTTTTTCAAAGCAATCATTTGCGATTATTATAAAATATTTTACATGTTACAAAAATGTATTTGTAAGAAACTTCAAAAATAAATATCTAACATTCACACTGTCTTTAAGTACATAATAGATAAGACGAAACAAAATATCGCTTTGAAAAAGTGTTCACTTTTAAGGGCTTTATTACTGCATGAGTTGGATGATTTCTTCAAAATTGTTAATAATATTGTAACTATATAACACAGTTTGAAATATGATTTAAATGTGTATACATTTACTATTATTATAAATATTCATGAGCAAACTGATATATATATATATATATATATACTGAAAATTTATGAAAGAATAATTTAAAATATTTAAAAAGACAAAAATCCAGAAAGAAATGTAACAATGAAAGAAAAATAAATGAAAATATGGAACCCAGCAAGTCAAAAAGCAATATCGGGCTGAGGACCGATTAAGCGGGGTTAAACTAGTTTAATGGTACCAACCTTAAATGGTGCAAACAAATTCAGCGATAAAATCTACAAAAATAAAATCTATAATTCCTGGTAGGCTGAATTGGGAAATCCAAATTACAAAAGAGTTCAATGATTAAAAAATGCAAAACATTTCAACGATAAAATTTACAAAATAAAATCTATCATTCTAAAAATTATCAACAGATCCAAATCTACAAATTACTTACCAAATTCAAAGCAATGAAGATTCAAATATGTGAGTAGTAAGACGGAATTTTCTTTAAGCTTCAAGATGTATATCACATACTCAAAATGAAAAAATATAACACATCATCACCATATAAATTGAAAAAAGATTTAAATCATTGTTTGATTGGTAATAAAATGTAAAACGATGCAAACAATTGGTTGGTAATAAGTTGTATGGTAAAGGAGTATAACGGTCCAGAGAGTGAGTAAAAATGTAAGCTGTGTAAATGTAAATAAATAAATTCTTCACGGCTAGACCACTAACAAGCCGACTTTGTGGACCTATTGTTGTGTGGTGGATTTGAAATTGGATCACGATTTGCAAAGATGTTTAATATATTTGTGATGTATATAAGTATTTAAGAAATTTACTGGATAATCATGATCCAAACAATGATATCTGTGTGCGTGTGTAATCATGTAATAGAATACTTCAAATAAAACCATTAATTTTTTTTAAAAAAAAAAAGCATAAAAGTCATCTTGCACGAGCACTCAACTTTTTCATGATATGTTTTTCTTAAAATATTAAATAGTTGGACTATTTTATCAATTACCTTTTGCATACCCCACTTAATGTTCCGTGTTCAATGCATTTTAACCAATGCATTTTCATCACTTAATGTTCCGTGTTCAATGCATTTTCTTATCATGGTAGCCTAGTGGTCATGGTCGTGAGTTCGAACAATGAAACCACTAAAGATCCACCATGTAGTAGAAATTATTCCCATTAAATCTGGTCAAGGTCCCAAGCCCTCCCGTTGGCGTTGAGTAGAAGTTTAAAGAAGGGGTGCCAGCTCGAGTGTCGTCATCGTCACTTGACCGAGTTTCAAAATTACGAGGTCTGTCTCCTATAATCCTCGTGCTGCTTCTCAGTGCGACGTCCAAGTCCTCTCAAAAATGTCTCGTAATGTTAAGATGATCGAGCTTATCTTAAAGGAAAAATGATCTTATTTTATGCTTGCTTAATAATCCTCACTTCTTCTAAAATAAAACCAACAAAATTCATATTTTGTATTCGATATATATGTATATTTAAGCATCTGGTTATGCATAGAAATCACATTTATAAGAGTCAATAATTATGTATTAACTATTAATTATCAGTAGATGTATTTACATTCGTTAATTGCATACTTATTTTCATGAACATTTTGCATAAAATTCACTCTATTTATTACTTAGAAAATTTACAGAACACATATCAATGTATAATATTCAAATAAACGTAATCATAACTTCAAAATTCGAATTTAATAAAGCTATTAAGATTTCAAATTTTATGATTGAAATTCCTCATAATTTCTCCACAAATATTGTGGTACACCCAAGCTTTGTAAGGGTTTAATATAAATTATGTTCACTGTATAGGAAATAACGTCATCTTATGCTGTGAAAAATATCAACACTGTGGATGAAGTAGATTTTGAGAAAAAGAGTACTATATAATATTAAAATATATATATATTGAGAAAACGTAAAAAAATGTATTTTATTCTCAGGCGTGACACGTTTACTTATAATTTTAAAATTCAATTTTTTAAAGTTTCTATTTCTTAAATTCTCATAAATAATACAACTATGGAGCCAGTGAAGCGTCTAATAATTTAAAAATAAAAAAAACTACCATAAATAACCGTAAAAAACTTCTAACTTACGTTTCTTCGCTTTCTTAGTTATAATTTAGTGCATTTTCGACAACAGATCCAATATACATATATTCTAAAACATTTCAAATCGATTTTGAAGTTTTTACACTAAAAGCAAAATAGAGACACTTTGCTAGTCTCTTCCAATTAATTAAGAAATTAGCACATTTTAATACTCATTATACTTCCGGAAGAAGAGAATCCGAATCAATTCGAAGAGCAATTAGTTTCGGGACGTATCTGACGAAAAGAATTAGGAAAAACCCGACCTCGCAACGAATCTCAATTAATTAGAGCACTTAAAAGTAATTAGCTTCTTAACTGAGAGACCTATTTTCGTACGGAGAGGAGAAAAAGAAGAGTGTTTGAATGACTGCAGGTCTCTTAGACGCAACAAATATCATCCGCTAATCCTATACTAATCAATTTCTTTTTCTTCACTCCGAAAAAGGTTCACTTTTCTGTGAATGACGAAAGTTTTGTACCTTGATTTGTTTCCTACATTTTTCTCAGTAGTTTCTTGATTGGTACAATTTTAAACAGATACTTTTACATTTTTAAAATCAAAAAGCTAAACAGCATTATGTAGAACTTATAAATTATTCTGATACTGTTTTTGCTTTATGTATAAGTAAAGTAGTGTTTCTTTGTTTATGTATAGGAGGTAACTTGATAATATCTGAAATCTCGTGAATAATTAAATCCAATAACAGGTGACGCTAATTCATTTAATAATTATTTTAATTTCATAAAAATTTCATTAATATCTTACATTATATATTTTACATTTTCTTAACAGTTAGGGGGTTTCAAAAACTTCTTTTAATATTTGTGTAAAGCAAAAATCATGAACATTGAAAATGTGATGTAATTTTAAATGAAAAACATCTTGAAGGAATTTTCAATCATTGAAAAATAAGTTTTGGTTATATGAACCCCATTTTTATTTCATGTACAAAAAGCAATAAGAAAATAACAGAAGTTTCTTATTTTTTGTTGCATCAAGACTTGAAATTTATCGAAATTCAGGTTTCTTATTAGGAAAAACTTCCAGATACGAACACTGTATAAAATTGGTGACTGTTATATATGCCCAATTTTTCCTTTTACTATCCATGACTAAAATATATTTCTAAAGATCATTTAACGATTCTAAATATCTTTCTCATCACATTCAGGATCGTTCACAAAAATTTTGATCTAATGAATCAATTTAAATAATGTTTCGCGAAAAATATCACAACACTATATACATTTCAAAAATTGCCAAAATATTATCAAAAAATTGGATATCTAACCTTTTGTTCTAATCATCTTCGGTCTTTAGGGAGATGACTCAAATTATAGAATGTATGATGCATAAAAATATTCTGATGTTTATTCTTAATATGTTATGTTTTTTCAGTTTTTTTTAAGTAAATCACAAACAAAGCAACCATAGCATAAACACGAAAAAAAAGTTTAAGGGCATCAAAAATATGAGTGTGAGCCTAAAAATACTTCAAAGTTAAAGAGTGGAGCTCAAGAATAATCAAATACTTAAGGAGTTCCAGTCTGGTGGACTCCTTACTCTGTGTGAATTTTGCCATTAAATTTTTTAGAGATAAAAAAAAAACGTTTTGCATATGTGCAATGCAATAACGCATTTAATTTTACATAAGTGAATGAAAAGAGAGAGGAAGGAAAGAATAGAAAAAGATTAGATTGCTATAAACAGAAATAATTATTTTTAAATTACATATATTAATCAATGAGATTGATAAATATACGGGTTTATTTTATTATTTTTTTTTACTCCTTCGCTTCACCTAAATATCAAAAATCGGTAGGAGAAGAAGAGTATTATTTATATTTGATTTTTTAAATATTTTTGCATAATATACATTTTTTTAAGATAACATAATCTCTTTTTTTTTTCATGTGGAACTGATAGGATAGGTAGTTTATATTTTTTATCTGGATTATTCAAAATAAAAATAGAGTGGAGGGACGGGGAGAAAGAGAGACAGATAAAAGAGGATAGGTGATAATGGTTCTCAAGTGCCTTGGTTGCCAAAGGAGTTTCTATTTGTAGTTAGAACTTTGGTAGAGGGAGGATCGAAGTAAGCTACAGTTGAAGAGTTGTGTGATGAAGACATCTGTTTATCATCTGTTTATGCGTCAGATGTGCTCAAATCTTTTTTTTTTTTTTTTTTTTGTTCTTAATTGCCGGGTAAAGATACTTCTTCTGTGGAATTTGGCTAAGAGTGACCTTGCACAGACCCATTTATAATCCAAAAATGTATTTATTATTTAAACGAAGCCTGGCCAATCCGCGGGCCGTGGACCGCGTGTGGCCCACGGAGCTACTTCATCTGATTAAAGATTTAAAAAAAAATTTGTACATAAAAGAAACAAAGAACATTTCACCATTAGTCATTCGTGTCATAACCTACTACCATGGGAATATCTCACTATCTGACTAAACATTTATCACAATTTTTCTTTAATCTTTTTCAGAAAGAGCTATAAGGCTTGTTTTAAAAAGCGAGAGGGCCACCTGGGGCAATTGGGTAATACACAATGTATAACTAACCACCAAACTCACTGAAGAGCATTACAAGACGTAAGGAGGGAATGCGACACGCAGAACGGGCGAAATAAACGCTTAATATATTTGACGCACAAGTGTATTATCCCAGTCAGACTGACTGCACGGTGTCTTTTGATCGCTAAACATTTAGCGCCAGCCTTATGTTGTTAGTGCAGGATAGTTTTTTAAAAATTGTATTTCGTGTAAATATATTTAATTCAATGAATTCAATTTGCCTTAATTTAGCAGAATGTTCTTGATTTTTCTAATGAGGTTCGGCAGGATTAGTTACTTCCCACGACTCGAAAGGAGAAAGTTGTAATAGTTTTTAACGTGTATATATATATATATATATATATATATGTGTGTGTGTGTGTGTGTAACCAAAATAGGTTATATATATAGGTTTTCTACCTAAATAGGTTCCTAGATAGGAACTTGATTCTAAATGACAACAGCCTTTAAAAGCGGCAATGACTGAAATGGGATAATCTTTAAGACGCTTATTTAAAAAGTTAAATATGCCTGATATGATGACATAGTTAATGTAGATATTAAGTACACATATCCTTTTATCAACAGAATAAGTGATTATCTTAAGAAAATTTTGGATTAAAAATATTACACAGAACCCAGCAATAGAATAATATTATTTTTCCTCACATGTAATATTTTCTCATACCCTATATCTATATAACTAGAATATTAAGACCTTCATAAGTGATCAGATGTTCCATAGTAAATTTCAGGGTTATTCGAAACGATTTTTCTGATTTTAAAGTTCCACATTTTCAAAATAAACGATAAAGAATGAAAAGCAATACACGAACACAAAGAAAAACTGTGAAAGTTTTATATTGGGAAAAAGTATCGTGTGTTTTTTGAGAAGTTTTTCACGAAAGCTGTTCTAAAAGCTTTCACGGAACTACCACGCAGTTAAATCTGTCGTTGTGGACTATTTGACTAAATGTAACACAGCTGGTCACCTAAGTCACCACTTGGATTTGTAAAAGATAAAGTGTATGCGCCACCATAACCAACAAATTTATATGAACTTAACGGATTTATGTTACTGTGGAATCAGTTACCACAGACACAACGTTTCAGGAATTTATATGTTGAATTGACATTATACGTGTAACTAAAGAAAGTTATATCGAACACTTGTAAAATAAACTTCCATATTTTCCATTTGCATTCGTGTATTCCTTATCATTCTATGTCATTTATTTATGAAAATATAAAATTTTGAAATCGGATGAATCATTTTGAATAGCCCTGTATTTCAGCTAATCCATTAAATTCCGAATGCAGATGTTCAATTACAAAACAATCCGTTAAAAAGTAATACTGACTAACCTATTAGATCGGGTGTCCACTTTGGTTTTCCTCAAACCAAAATTCGTTGGCTCTTTTTTGAATAGTCATGCCAGAATTAGATTCAGGTAGATTTCGGAACTGATGAGGGTAATATATCTGTTTCTCAAATACCCAGAATATAACTTACCATACTGGAATGGTAAACCTTGCCGCAAATTATACGTCAGTAGACGGTAGATTCGATTACCAGTAAACTCTCCTTGTTATGGTAAAAGAGAGAAGGGTTTCTTATTTCATCTTAAATTGTTCAAGGATGATGGAAGTGGTTTTAAAACAATAGAATGCGCTCTGTCTTTTAAAAAAGTATCCCCCCCCATTTATCTTCATGAATGAAAATATGATGCTTTTTCTTTAACATATGTTAACATGCTGTTTTGATAAAAAAAAAAAAAAATGGCGTCAACAAAAATACGTTGGCATAAAAAAAAGCATGATGTTAGGTTCAAAAGATTGGCTTTATAACAAGTTATGATTATAATAATTACATTCTATATATATATATATATATATATATATATATATATATATATATATATATATATATATATATATATATATATATATATATATATAAGTTTGCTTAAGGTATATTTATATTGCTAAGATATATTTAATTAATATCTTATGGTTTGCTTTTATTTTAATATCCAAATCGAATATTATTGTCTACTTTAATAATTTATCATTTGCTCTTATTTTAAAATTTAATTCAATAATTTTGTTATGGCACAATCGTCTGTTTTTATTCTTTTTGTTGCTATCATTGGCAACATTGTTTGGTATTTTAAAAAATTTTTCTTGCTGAAATAAAAGTGCTTTAGAATTTCATGAAGTTATTTTTTTTTTTTCATGATAGTAATTATTTCTCTTGAGTCTGAGGCTCGGAAGTACGCTTGCATTTACGTAATTAATATTCATTTTGTATAATTCTACTTTTTCAAGAATATAACAGAAAAAGAAAAACTTTCGTGTATATTAAAATGAAATTAGTAAAGCCAATTTCATCTTAACTTTTCATTCGAAGAGATTAAAGATAAATACATCAGAACATGGGATATGTTTAAAGAAGTTGGTTTAGTATTTGACGTATGTGTGCGCATTTGCGTGTGCGTGTGTGTTTAATATGGAGTTTCTCTAATGCCATAATATCGTTTACAATAAAGCTTACAATAAAGCTTAAAATTTTTTAATTAAATTTTTTTTTAAATTTTTACAATAAAATATTAAAATTACTTTTATTTCAAAATTTGATTGCTCTTTTTCAATGAAATAATAACTATATGTAAAACTATATGAAAATGGATGGTTTTTTCCAAGATTATTATTCATCTATAATGAGTTATATATTTATATGCCAAATTCAAGATATTTACAACAATGCTATATCTTAGTATCATAATTTTGTTTCCTTTTGATTATATTTCGTTAGTAAAAGGTTATATCATAAACCAAGCTGAATCAAATTGAAAATTCATTGTTATAAATTATTTTATTCTGCTAAAATATAAATTATTCCTAATTCAATGTACTTACAAACTTTGTTATCGTTTTATCAGGTGCATAATATTTGATGAATATTCCATAAGCCTTTTGTTACTTTTGCTTTATTCCTTGTATATTCTCATTCTTGAATAAAATAGAATGAAAAAATTCCGTACCATTTTGCAATTCATGTTGAATACGATAGGAAATCAAATATTACTTATTTCCTAAATTTATGTAAATATCGTAAACATAAGACGAAAATTAGTTTCCATAACACTAAACAATTTATTCATATATTTAAATATGAAGATATGTTGCTTATCCAAGTAACTCTTATTTATTTGCTTAGTATTATTTTTTATCGAATGATTGTACATATTATTTTTGGTATTTACAATTCTTATGCTCAAATGGTAAAAATACAGTTTTTATTTTACTGTATGTGCCGAAAGAAGAAAGAATGGAGAGAAAAATTTAAATTTAAGAAACTAATATTAAATACTTCCATTCATTCAAATAAATAGAAGGCATTTTGTAAACAATTATTTGAGAAACATATTGCATTAAAAAACTTTTTCAAATGAAAACATAAATTTCTAGCAATAAATATCTAATCACATTTCAAAAAACTTACAGTTCGACAAACAGAAAAAGTTTTGCATAAACAAGAAATTAATTTTGCACACCATTTTAAATAATCAAATAAATTAATAGCAAGCCTTGGATAAAATTTTTTTAACTGTTTTTGAATATCAAACAATTTTCGATACATTTGGAAAAAAAAAGAGTTTTTCAGAGTAAAGATTGTGTGAGTGTGTAAAATTAGAAATTTTATAATTTTAATAAATACATTTTCTTAATTTCAAAATCAAAGAATAATTGCAGTGGTTTGCATCAAAAATAACACTAGAAATGAAAATACCTTTATAACTAGCCCGTAGGGAACGTCTCTTTTGGTCCAATTGATAGAAGCTCAGCAATAAAGCAGCCGGTCAACTTTTCATCGGACTCAATTGAATAGGGTTTGAAATGCCGCTAACATTCCAAAGTCATCTAACTCCTTTCCACAGGGTTGAAAACAAACAGCGCCAAAGTGATGACTCATGACTTGAAAACTAAATGACAACACAGCATACAACTACTGGTTACTTATGCCCCCGACGCAATGCCCTCGAATACGGCACAAAGAATACGGCACATAAAAATCACAATTATGGATGTACCAGTTACGACGCGCGAATCAAGGAGGGACCCACCACTCAACTCGTGACAGCCGATAATTTCAGATAGAAACTGTTCTAAGCAAAACTCAATACAGCAGGGAGGGGATGTGTATCAATTGCAGTAATGGCTTAAAATGCGATCATCTCCACAAAAAAGCACTCATAATGTTTTTCTTCGTATCATCACGATACTATTGGTGGAGGAATATGAGGTGGCTCTCTTCAACAACAACACCAGAAATCAAAACGCCTATATCAAGTGGGGGAATCTCTTTTGAACATCTTTTGAGCATTGCAAAGAGTGACCAATAAACGTTTCTTTGGATTGATATATCGAGGATTTGAAACACCACCATCTTTCCAAGGACCTCCCCCTCCACGGGTTGAAAAAGAATCTTAAATGCAGAAAAGTATACTGAAAAGATTAAGGAACAGAAATAAACTTAAATAATAATACGGCTGTTTCGGAACATCTTGTGAGAAAAATTTATAAATACGACATTTTTGCTAGAAATTTTTGAAAAAACCCTTTTATTATCCGTCACTTTCATTCAACGTTGAAAATTTTAGTAATTAAAGATTTTTTTTTAAAACAGAATGGAGTGTAAATGAGACGATAATTTCAGTACTATATACTCTCCTCCATTGATATACCCTCCTTTCCTCATTTTTGTGGGTGCATGTGCCAAAGTTATTATTTGATTACGTTTGTAGGCGTGGTTTCTTTTTACACCAAATTGATTTCCCGTCATTTGATGTTTGATCCTCTAAACACTCTCCGAACGGACTTTTCTCAGAAAAAATAAATAAAGATAAGTTTTTAAATATGAAAATAGAATTTATTTTGGCAAATTATATCTGAATTTGTTACAGGCATCGTTCATTTTTTAGGGGTTTTTTTCAGTTTTTTTTTTTTTTTTTTTTTTTTTTTTCGTTTACTGTGTCAATATTTTATTGTTATATTCGTAATCCAAAGAATGTTGTTGTCTAAGTAAAATATGTTAATTATTGCTCTTGGATATTGTCCTGCACTTTCGCGTATGAGATTTCATTTTGTTTTGAAAAATACCCATCCCATCGAAGAGTGGATATAATAAATAGTTAATAAACGCTTTTAATTAGACGCTATGTGATGGTTATTGGCGTTGGGCATCTTGATTTTGAACCACTGTCAAGTCACAAGAATAACGCGATATGGATTCCACTTTCTTAACTGCTACACCACGCTTGCGTGAAGACTTTTAACTCCGTCAAATTTAACGTGCATCATATACGAGGGGTATTTCGTTCAATTACAACTCGGTGCATTTTTGTTTATTAATGTTGCAGTTAAAAGAATCACTTTGGCAACTGGTGTCGGGCCTCGTAATTCTGAACCTCGGTCAAGTAACAAGAACGACTTTCAAACCGAAACCTTACTCTACAGCCTTCCACACTGTGCCATGAGATGACATAGAACCTCGGCAGTTTCAACTTTATCTACCCCTCTAGTCTGCCCAGTCTTTACCTCAGCCCCGTTTGTAGCATCAGGATTTGAACCCACATTTCGATGGAAGAATTAAAACTCGGATACGGGATTCGGCTGAAATATTTTCAACTACAAGCTCGATGTCGTGACCACTCGGCTACCGTGGTCACCTGAGACGAATGAAATAAAAACTTGTCCGCATATTCTCCTTACTCAAGTAAATTAATATAACTTATGGGACTTCTGATAAAGTTGTTTAGATGACTTTTACTAGTTACAGTACCAATAGTAGATTACTGTATAACAAAATTATGTTTCCTTATCGTAAGTAAACATTATAAATCTTTCATTTTTCTCACACAGATTTGTTCGTGGTCAGTTAGCTGTAAGATATAGTATGAAAATCAAAATGAAATAGAATTTCAATTGCCAGTACCTGCAAATTTAGAGACACATAAAAATATAATTGCTCATCCACATAGCCATTTTCTAAGTGTTTTCTCTAATACTTTAATTAGACATAGATATGTAAATTAATGCTTGTAATAAACACACATTATTACGAACTTTTAAGCAAATTATGATTCTCGGTAATTTATTAGGTTATATATGCAAGTTTGATGTTATAATTCAAAGTGAACGATGTCATACTTATTTAATCAAAGGTATTTTAAAGCAATTATATTTGAATTTTATAGTACTGATAACAGAATTTTAGACAAATATTTTACACTAGATCAAAATAATTTCAAAAAATTATTTGTCGTAAAAATATAAATCCACTAAACGTCTTTCACTTATTTTTAAGATTTTAATTTTATTTTTATTATGATTATACCTCTGTAAAATAACAATGTTTCTCTTTTTTTCTAAAGCTTAGTTTTCATTTTGTTATCGCTCTGACAAAAACTACGAAAGAAACTACATCTCGCATTATATATTTATAGTATTCATTACTTTCATTTGCATCTATTTATAAATAAACGTTTCTAGGTAAAGTAATTATTTTTACTCTTATATCTGTATTTAATTAAGAAAAAATGCTACTAAAATAGAATTAGTATTCGACAATGCGTTTTAGAATTACATATTTGGCAACAGTACAAAAAGCAATACCATTAACATTTCCACAATTTCAAATTCATCTTCCTCAAAACAAAAATTCACGCTTAAATAACCAAATGTATATCGCCACTACTAAGTTTCCATTATTGGAGAGTGATCCAACTTTAATATCATGTCGGCATACACGCATGGTGTAGCAACGTTATCGAGTCCTTGAATAATGAATAATACAATTTATCAAGACGAAATGGCAACATGTAGTACTCCAGAAGAGTTGAGTTGACGAATGGACGAGAACACATGTAGAGAGGAATAATGGCTTCTTGTCCTGGGTCACGTGATTCGTGTCCACGTGACATGTGTGATGGATCGGTAGTCATGCAAATGGTACGGACAAGGTTAAGTAATGGGAGGGGGATCTACTTCGGATAAGTATATATATTAGAAATGACGTTGATTCATTTTTTCCGTTACGTTATGGCTCTTGAATTGCAAATGTCTGGAGAATTTCCTTTTTGCCGCCTTAAAGATCAACCAGTTGGATTGGGTTTTATATTGCAGGGAATGCACCAGGTTATATTGCTGAATTTCATTATTCACTTAAGAAATAACTGACAATGTTCTACAGATTTCTTTCAGGAAACTATTATAATAGCATTTTGTAAAAAAAATTAATTTGTTGAAAATAAAATCAATTTTAATGAAAATAAATTTGGAAAAGAGATATATCTGAACAAAGATTATCAAAAATGAAGTGATACACATTTAAACATGCTGTTTTCTATTATGAATAATAAAACGAAAGTTAATTAAATTAAATGGATTAAACTAAACGTAATGTGTATTAATAAAATATGTACGAAGTCTGTCGGAAAAATATACATCCGGATGAAACAAAAAATTAATAAAATTACGCTGTCACATTAAATATTTCCTACTTACGATTCAATTAGAGAAGTCTCAACCTTCCCCTCAATAATTCCCAAAGAAAATTTTGTAAATGCAATGTTATTTTACATGCACAACAATCACGATTAGGGTAAAAAAAATAATACTCTTAAATATCAAACATCATTTTTAAAAAATTATTAAAACTCATCTTTTTTTTTTCAGCTTAAAGGCAGCCAACAATTATTCAACTAATTGGTCAACTAACCAACTTTATTCTTTTATGCTAACAATATTTACTTTCAGTTAAGTGACGCCAAAAATATGTTCGAAATAATATATTTTGAATAAGATCGCATTGTGGTATTAATTTTATAATATAGCTCATAAGAAAAGTCAAATATATCGACGAAATAAAGTGCGATTTTACTCAAAATAGATTTTAATTCATTATTTAACAAAATGCATAAAAAGCGAAATAGTATAAAATTTATACATTAATGAAAATCTCAATTCTGTGTGTGTGTGTATGTGTAAGAATTGATATACATATAACTTCTTCCCACACTACAGAACGCCAGAAACCAGACCACTGTTTTGAAACTTCAACCACGAGGTTCACCCCTTAAGAGCCAGAGGCAAGGGCACGGTCATGGTGCTCCGACGTACGATGTGAAAACAGTCCAAATGCTTAATATGTCAACTCCATAGTCTAAAATCTTTCAGTAAATAGTTTGATCATAAAAAAAAAAATTTGTTTAATTAAATAATACAATTTTAAAAAATCTGTTTCTTAATTGAATCCTAAAGCCCCGCAGACAGCAATTACAAAAAAACGAGCCTTAAATCCCTTTCCAGTTTGCATTCCCCAAACTGTATGCACACATGTAAAAATTTGTATATATATGTGTGTGTGTGTATATATATATATATATATATATATA
>BMAW01115499.1:1408447-1429024 GCA_019974015.1 Nephila pilipes | reverse complement strand
TTGTTGTACTTCGTTATGATTATAATAATTAATTCTATATATATATATATATATATATATAAGTTTGCTTAAGGTATATTTATATTGCTAAGATATATTTAATTAATATCTTATGGTCTGCTTTTATTTAATATCCGAATAGATATTATTGTTTACTTTAATAATTTATCATTTGCTCTTATTTTAAAATTTAATTCAATAATTTTGTTATATCTAATCGTCTGTTTTATTCTTCTTGTTACATCATTGAGCATTTTTGGTATTTTAAAAAAATTTTCTTCGCTGAAATAAAGTGCTTTAGAATTTCATGAAGTTATTTTTTTTCATGATAGTAATTATTTCTCTTGATCTGAGGGCTCAGTCAGCTTGCATTTACGTAATTAATATTCATTTTGTATGAATCTACTTTTTCAAGAATATAACAGAAAGAAAAAAACTCGTGTATATTAAAATGAAATTGGTAAAGCCAGTTTATCTTAACTTTTCATTCGAAGAGATTAAAGAAAAATACATCAGAACATGGGATATGTTTAAAGAAGTTGGTTTAGTATTTGACGTATGTGTGCGCATTTGCGTGTGCGTGTGTTTAATATGGAGTTTCTCTAATGCCATAATATCGTTGCAATTAAATATTTTACAATAAAAGTTTAAAATTTTTAATTAAATTTTTTTTAAATTTACAATAAAAATAAATTACTTTTTTATTTCAAAAATTTGATTGCTCGTTTTCACGAAATAATAACTATATGTAAAACTATATGAAAAATGGATGGTTTTTTCCAAGATTATTATTCATCTATCGAGTTATATTTATATGCCAAATTCAAGATATTTACAACAATGCTATATCTTAGTATCATAATTTTGTTTCCTTTTGATTATATTTCTTTAGTAAAGGTTATATCATAAACCAAGCTGAATCAAATTGAAAATTCATTGTTATAAATTATTTTTATTCTGCTAAAATATAAATTATTCTAATTCAATGTACTTACAACTTTGTTATCGTCTTTATCAGGTTAATATTTGATGAATATTCCATAACCTTTGTTACTTTTGCTTTATTCCTTGTATATTCTCATTCTTGAATAAAATGAATGAAAAATTCCGTACCATTTTTGCAATTCATGTTGAATAAGATAGGAAATCAAATATTACTTATTTCCTAAATTTATGTAAATATCGTAAACATAAGACGAAAATTAGTTTCCATAACACTAAACAATTTATTCATATATTTAAATATGAAGATATGTTGCTTATCCAAGTAATCTTTATTTATTTGCTTAGTATTATTTTTTATCGAATGATTATTTATATTATTTTTGGTATTTACAATTCTTATGCTCAAATGGTAAAAATACAGTTTTTATTTTACTGTATGCCGAAAGAAGAAAGAATGGAGAAAAATTTAAATTTAAGAAACTAATATTAAATACACTTCCATTCATTCAAATAAATAGAAGGCATTTGTAAACAATTATTTGAGAAACATATTGATTAAAAAAACTTTTTCAAATGAAAACATAAATTTCTAGCTATAAATATCTAATCACATTTCAAAAAACTTACAGT
Source organism: Nephila pilipes (assembly GCA_019974015.1). Taxonomy (NCBI): domain Eukaryota; kingdom Metazoa; phylum Arthropoda; class Arachnida; order Araneae; family Nephilidae; genus Nephila; species Nephila pilipes. Next base: position 1,427,449 of record BMAW01115499.1, on the reverse strand, counting down.
TACAAACCAGAAAAGTTTTGATAAACATGAAATTAATTTTGCACACCATTTTAAATAATCGAATAAATTAATAGCAAGCCTTGGATAAAAAAAAATTTTAACTGTTTTGAATATCAAACAATTTTCGATACATTTGGAAAAAAAGTGTTTTCAGGAAAAGATTGTGTGAATGTGTAAAATTAAATTTTATAATTTTAATAAATACATTTTCTTAATTTCAAAATCAAAGAATAATTGCAGTGGTTTGCATCAAAAAATAACACTAGAAATGAAAATACCTTTATAACTAGCCCGTAGGAACGTCTCTTTGGTCCAATTGACTCAGCAATAGAACAGCCGGTCAACTTTTCATCGGACTCAATTGAATAGGGTTGAAATGCTACCCATAAGTCATCTAACTCCTTTCCACAGGGTTGAAACAAACAGCAAGTGATGACTCATGACTTGAAAAACTAAATGACAACACAGCATACAACTACTGGTTACTTATGCCCCCGACGCAATGCCCTCGAATGCAGCACAAGAATACGGCACATAAAAAATCACAATTATGGATGTACCAGTTGACGACGCGCGAATCAAGGAGGACCCACCACTCAACTCTGACAGCCGATAATTTCAGATAGAAACTGTTCTAAGCAAAACTCAATACAGCAGGGAGGATGTATCAATTGCAGTAATGGCTTAAAAATGCGATCATCTCCCAAAACACCTTCATAATGTTTTTTTCTTCGTATCATCACATTACTATTGGTGAGGAATATGAGGTGCTCTCTTCAACAACAACACCAGAAATCAAAACGCCTATATCAAGTGGGGAATCTCTTTTGAAAATCTTTTGAGCATTGCAAAGAGTGACCAATAAACGTTTCTTTGATTGATATATCGAGGATTTGGAAACTTACCACCATCTTTCCAAGGACCTCCCCTCCACGAGTTGAAAAAAGAATCTTAAATGCAGAAAGTATACTGAAAAGATTAAGGAACAGAAATAAACTTAAATAATAATACGGTTGTTTCGGAACATCTTGAGAAAATTTATAAACGACATTTTTTGCTAGAAATTTTTGAAAAACCTTTTTATTATCCTCACTTTCATTCAATGTTGAAAATTTTAGTAATTAAAGATTTTTTTTAAAACAGAATGGGGTGTAAATGGACGATAATTTCAGTACTTTATATACTCTCCTCATTGATATACCCTCCTTTCCATCATTTTTGTGGGTGCATGTGCCAAAGTTATTATTTGATTACGTTTGGAGGCGTGGTTCTTTTACCAAATTGATTTCCGTCATTTGATGTTTGATCATCTAAACACTCTCGAACGGACTTTTCTCAGAAAAATAAATAGATAAGTTTTTAAATATGAAAATAGAATTTATTTTGGCAATTATATCTGAATTTGTTACGCATCGTTCATTTTTAGGGTTTTTTTCAGTTTTTTTTTTTTTTTTTTTTTTTTTTTTCGTTTACTGTGTCAATATTTTATTGTTATATTCGTAATCCAAGGGATGTTGTTGTCTAAGTAAAATGCTAATCTGTTGCTCTTGGATGTGTCCTGCACTTTCGCGTATGAGATTTCATTTTGTTTTGAAAATACCCATCCATCGAAGAGTGGATATAATAAATAGTTAATAAACGCTTAATTAGGGCTATGTGATGGTTATTGGCGTTGGGCATCTTGATTGAACCACTGTCAAGTCACAAGAATAACGCGATATGGATTCACTTTCTTAACTGCACACCACGCTTGCGTGAAGACTTTAACTCCGTCAAATTTAACGTGCATCATATACGAGGGGTATTTCTGTTCATACAACTCGGTGCATTTTTGTTTATTAATGTTGCAGTTAAAAGAATCACTTGGGCAACTGGTGTCGGCCCGTAATTCTGAACCTCGGTCAAGTAACAAGAACGACTTTCAAACCGAAACCTTACTCTACCTTCCACACTGTGCCATGAGATGACATAAACTCGCAGTTTCATCTTTATCACCCTCTAGTCTGCGCCCAGTCTTTACGTCAGCCCGTTTGTAGTATCAGATTCTAACCCACATTTCGATGGAAGAATTAAACTCGGATACGGGATTCGGCTGAAATATTTTCAACTTCACAATTTCAATGTCGTGACCACTCGGCTACGTGTCACCTGAGACAGAATGAAATAAAAACTTGTCCGCGTATTCTCATTACTCGTAAAATTAATATTACTTATGTGACTTCTATGAGTTGTTTAGATGACTTTTACTAGTTACAGCACCAATAGTAGATTACTGTATAACAAGATTATGTTTCCTTATCGTAAGTAAACATTATAAATCTTTCATTTTCTCACAAGATTTGTTCGTAGTCAGTTGTGAAGATATAGTATGAAAATCAAAATTAAATAGAATTTCAATTGCCAGTACCTGTAAATTTAGAGAACATAAAAATATAATTGCTCATCCTAGCCATTTTCTAATGTTTTCTCTAATATTTTAATTAGACCTAGATATGTAAATTAATGCTTGTAATAAACACACATTATTGCGAACTTTTAAGCAAATTATGATTCTGGGTAATTTAATGGGCTGTACATGCAAGTTTGATGTTATAATTCAAAGTGATCGATGTCATACTTATTTATTTAAAGGTATTTTAAAGCAATTATATTTGAATTTTATAGTACTGATAACAGAAATTTAGACAAATATCTTACACGTGATCAAAATACTTCGAAAAAATTATTTGTCGTAAAAATATAAGTCCACTAAACGTCTTTCACTTTTTAAGATTTTAATTTTATTTTTATTATGATTATGATTATACCTCTATAAAATAACAATGTTTCTCTTTTTTATAAAGCTTAGTTTTCATTTTGTTATCGCTCTGACAAAAACTACGAAAGAAACTACTTCTCGCATTATACATTTATAGTATTAATTACTTTCATTTGCATCTATTTATAAATAAACGTTTCTAGGTAAAGTAATTATTTTTACTCTTATATCTGTAATTAAGAAAAATGCTACTAAATAGAGATTATATTCGACAACGCGTTTTAGAATTCATATTTGGCAACAAGCAAAAAACAATACCATTAACATTTCCACAATTTCAAATTCATCTTCCTCAAACAAAAATTCACGCTTAAATAACCAAATGTATATCATACTACTAAGTTTCCATTATTGGAGTGATCAACTTTAATATCGTTCGGCATACACGCATGGTGTAGCAACGTTATTGAGTCCTTGAATAATGAATACATATTTATCAGACGAAATGGCAACATGTAGTCTCAGAGAGTTGAGTTGACGAATGGACGAACACATGTAGAGAGGAATAATGGCTTCTGTCCTGGGTCACGTGATTCGTGTCCACGTGACATGTGTGATGGATCGGTAGTCAAATGGTACGGACAAGGTTAAGTAATGGGAGGGGGATCTACTTCGGATAAGTATATATATTAGAAATGACGTTGATTCATTTTTCCGTTACGTTATGGCTTTGAATTGAAAATGTCTGGAGAATTTCTCTTTTGGCTTAAAAGATCAACCAGTTGGATTGGTTATATTGCAGGAATGCACCAGGTTATATTGCTGAATTTCATTATTCACTTAAGAAATAACTGACGATGTTCTATACATTTCTTTGGGAAACTATTTTAAAATTTTTGAAAAAAAAATTTAATTTGTTAAAATAAAATTTTTAATCAAGTAAATTTAGAAAAGAGATATATCTGAACAAAGATATATCGAAAATGAAGATATTTACATTTAAAAATGTTGTTTTTATGAATAGTAGAAAGTAGTTAAATTAAATGGATTAAACTAAACGTAATTTGTATTACTAAAATATGTACGAAGTCTGTGTCGGAAAAATATACATCCGTTGAACAAAATAGAAGTCACTGTCACATTAAATATTTCCTATTTTAAATTTTGCATTCCATTAGAGAAGTCTAAGCTTCCCCCATAATTCCCAAAGAAAATTTTGTAAATGCCATAGTTATTTTGTACACAACAATCGATCAGGTAAAAAAAAATAACATATTAATATCAAACATCCTTTTAAAAATTATTAAAACTCATATTTTTTCCAGCTTAAATCAGGAACATTTATTCAACTAATTGGCATAACTCTAACTTTATTATTTTATGCTAACAACATTTATTTTCAGTTATGCCCAAAAGTATGCCAAAACTATGTTCGAAATATATTTTGAATAAGATCACGATTAATGGTATTAATTTTATAACATAGCTCATTAGAAAAGTCAAATATATCAACGAAATAAAGTGTGATTTACTCAAAATAGATTTAATCATTATTAACAAAATGCGTAAAAGCGAAATGGTATAGAATTTATACACTATCGAAAATCCCCCCTGTGTGTGTGTGTGTGTGTGTGTGTGCGTGTGTGTGTGTGTGTGTGTGTGTGTGTGTGTGTGTGTGTGTGTGTGTGGTGTGTGTGTGTGTGTGTGTGTGTGTGTGTGTGTGTGTGTGTGTGTGTGTGTGTGTGTGTGTGTGTGTGTAGTCAGATCCCATTAATTCTCGGTTTTATAATGGCTCCCTTTTTATGAGATTTGGATTAATTTGAATTTTTTCTATATGATAAGAGCACTTATTTTAAAGAGAAGATTTTTAATTTTATGCATGTTTAATACAGATCGTGGTCAAGGTCGCAGACTCGCAGGTTCCAGCTTGGATGCCATTAAAACCCGCCGTGTAGTTGAGGCTGATACAATATGTTAGGGCTCAAAGTCCTGCCGTTGGCGTGGCGTGGAAGTTTCGAGAGGGGGTGCCAGCTCAGGTGTTGTCCTCGTCTCTTGACCGAGGTTGAAAATTACGAGATCCGTCACCAATAGCCCTCGAGTTTCTTCTAGAGTGACATAAATAAAAATCAAACAAAAATCTTAATACATTCGAAAATAAACAAACACGGTAAATTGCTTACTTCGCTTTGAATCCAGTATGCCGGTGTGTTATCTTCGCATTCAAAAGCCTGAAATTCGAAATGACTTTTGCAATAACTGCTATAGAAAAGAACATCCAGTTTATCTTAAGGTAAGCGATATATTGAATTAAAGCTATTTATATTTTTTATATTTGATATATAAACTCGCGAATAGTCTTATAGCGCTTAAAAATAGCACAACCAATGCGTTCGAAAGTTTTGTTTAGTTTAGCTTTCTTCTCTTCGGCTACCACCTTCCTTCCATAGCTCGATGGCGTTAGTGTAGCAGCATGGAAAAGAAGATATTAATATTTTTTTTTCTGTTTTATTTATCGCGGGACAAACATACTATGGATTTCCAATTTGCAAAAGCAAACTAATACTCTGAATTAGAGAATTTAGAAACGGGGGGGGGGGGGGCAAAGTAAGTGAAATGGTGCTTAGACACCTGATAAAGAGCAGAAAAGTTGTGCAGGGCTAGAGTAGGTATATTTTACAAAACCAAAACTAAAAGAAACAAACCTACAAAAGAGGTGTAGGAAGAGAACTTAAAAAATCCTCCAAAAATAAATGAACAGATTCAAGAAAAAAAGAAAGAAAGATAACAAAACCCATTGATAGCCGTGGAGGAAACGCGGCAATAAAGTAGTAGTTGAAAAGAAGATCACAAAAATTGGAGCGAGCAAGAACTTTGATTCCGAAAAGCTCAAGATACAATATTTTAAAATGAGATGGCGGCCGTGAAATCGGATGTTATGTTAAAGAGTTATAGTTCAAGTAAAGAGACGACAAAATAATGAGAATAAAATGTAAAGAAAACACAAAAAGATGGGGAAAATTCATGCTGTGAATGTCTGTGGCAAGAGTAAGATAAAAACGTGGGTTTATTACGCTTGATCATCTTCAAATACTGCTCCGAATCATCAACTCGTCGTTGTTTTCGGTCAAAAGTGAGCTCGTGCGGCATCCACTTTGCACAGAGCTTTCTCATACCCAAATATTCGTGAATGATATGATGTACACGTTCAGTTGATATCTTTAGAGTGTCTGCTATTTCATTCAATTTCAATTTACGGTCATTCAAAGTCATTTTGTGGATTTTTTTAATGTTTTCGTCGGTAACAACCTCTTTTGGGCGTCCACTGCGTTCACCGTCTTCGGTGCTCATTTCACCACATCTAAACTTAGCATACCAATCCTTGATGGTTGTTTTCTTGGGGCAGTGTCCGGAAACTCGGCATCAAGCCAAGTTTTTGCTTCAACTGTATTTTTTCCCTTCAAAAAGCAATATTTTATCAACATGCGAAATTCCTTTTTATTCATTTTTTTCACAATAACAAAAGTTGCTTCACTCAAAATGCTATAATTCACAAACTAATGATCCGACAGCTGTCAAATTTATACACGCATCTTTTGAGGGTTAGGGCTAACTAAAAACATATGGATTTAATTCTAGTTGCGCCATCTATGTGTCAGGCCGGGGACGTTTCAATTGACCTGTTACTTTCAACCATTTTTATTGATCAAACTATAAGAGCCGCATTAGCATGTATTCTTGTAGCTCGCGCAAGGGCGTATATTTGTCCAATTCTGTTTTTGTTCTAAGAATTACTTGCTTCCATGTCCATCTATGAATGTAAAACATCTCCAAATTCAATAAGCAATGATTCATGGTTAAAAATCATGCGTGTGTGCGCGTGCGTGCGAAGAAGCGTATCCGTTTGTTTATAATTCAAAGGAATCTACAGTTTTAGACTAATCCTAATAACTTTTTGCTATTTTGCTTGACCTTCACTATACTGGGAATGACATCATCTAAATCCCATTTCAAAAAACCACAACTTGGGGCAAGAAATCTCCATTTATATAACATGTCGCAGAAGAGACACGTTTTACATAAATGGAAAAAATTAGGTTTTATCTTAAATCAAGTTTTACCCTGATCGCGAGTTTTAAAATTTAAAGAATGATTTTCTCAATAAATGCCTTAAATTGTTTTATATATAAACTATTCCTTTGAAATAATGGCTTAAGACTAAATACATATTTACCATTAACGATATAAAATCTTAAACTGTAAGCCACCTGTAGTATAACACACCATTATTTTCACAAGGAATTAGAATATGTGCGTATAGTTAACAAATTATATCTTACATTTTGAATAAACAGTAAATGTAAAATCCTTATATCAAATATTCAGACTTAATTAATTAATTTCGGGACGATAAATGAACTAACTCATATTAACAATGCAACGTGTCACAAACAAAATAAAAGCATGAGGAAAATAAAAGTTTTTACAAGAGGTATTTTCGTAAGTTATGTTCGCTTACTCGGATCTTCGGATCTAACACTTGTCGACAGTTTTCTGTTAGACTACTAATGTTCAAAATATGCAAAAATAAATCCGTACGTCTCAATAACTCAAAAGAATTTTAGTTAGAACCTGAATTGAAGAATTTTGGAATTTGTAGAAGTTTATTCGGGTTTGTATATTTATGGAAGTATGGAGATCATTTTCAGTACCTATCGTGAGAAAGTTGGATGACATTAAAATAAAAGTCTGGTGTTTCTAAACAGAAGGAAGAATTTTATACATTGCATATTTCCACCAAAGATCTCTTTCAAAATGGATATGATGTATGTAGTGCACCTGATGTTATATAGTAGAGTTGATATATATTAAATCTGTGGTAGCCCAAAGTCATCCTTACTTAGGCATTAAGTGGAGGCTAGGAGAATGAGGACTAGTTTATCCCGTACTCGCCACTTCATCATGGCTTAAAATTGCGAGGTATATGGCTAGTAGTAATCGTATTGAATCTCAGTACGACGTTAATAGGCAATCAATTAATGAGTTGAACCTAAAAGCTTTATCCTGGACGCTAAGTGGAAATTTTTTACAACGTTTTCATGTATTTAACTTGGTGTGTGTCTGTGTGTCATCAAATTTTCGATGGTTAATTCAACCTACTTCCCATCAAGCTAGAGCTCTGAAACTTTGGGAATCGTTCTTACTCGCCTAAAAATGCAATCTTTAGACATTTGCGACAAGTTTTAACTAATATTTCAATATTTTTTAATAATGCAGTTTAGTCCAACCACTTGGCGGGATTTCAAAAATTCCCAAACTTGGCGATTTTTTTGGCTGAACGTTAAGTCCGCGAAGCGGACCAGGGTAGCCACATTTGGCAAAATACCACCAAATAATTCCTGTCGCCAAGAGTGGTTGAGCTAAACTGTTTTCCAACTATTTAATTTACCGGATGAATTAATTAATTTTTGTTAGTTTTAACATTCTTATGTATTTCACTTGGTGTGTGTCTGTCTGTGTGTGTATCAGTGTGTCATCAAATTTTCGATCGTTAATTTAACCAACTTCCCATCAAGCTAGAGCTTTGAAACATTGGGAATCGTTCTTACTCGCCTAACAATGCAATATTTAGACATTTGCGACAAGTCTCAACTAATATTTCAATATTTTTTAATAAATTTTGCCACCATATAAAAACATTGTTCTTAAAAACATTGGTTTTTATCTTGAATTATTTTTACCTAGACATTTTCATATCTATGCTTTGAATGCCACTCAAAATTTCAAGGCATGTTACTCGTCCCCCATTATTTAGCTTTAGAGGAATATCAACTAAAAATAAGCAATAATATTTTGATAATTTATGAAGTATTCAAATAAATAAAGTTTATTTTCTGACTTTATAGTTTGTAACATAATAAAATATAAATGCTCTTTCAAAAATACTACACATCTGTTCATTCCCCTTCCACGCATAGAAAACTAAGTTTTCTTACGTAAAAATATTTCCTATGTTTAATTTATATGATATAGAGAACTTATAATAAATGTTATTTAATTATATAATATTTTTTTAATTATTTTCAGGTAAGTTATTTATTCCAAATTTATGTTGAAAAGTGATGTTAAAAAACTCTTATAAATAATACTGTGGCTACGATAGTTGTGTGGTCATGATCACGAGTTTGTGATTGGCATTTTTTCAGTCGAGCCATGGGACCAAGTCCTAATTTCACACATCAGGCCTTCTTCACTTCTACCGAGGCATAAAAGGGCTGATGTATCGAGCTCACTTTCCACGTGTTGGGATGATAGAGAAAATGCGAGAATTGGGTGCCAGTTTAGATGTCATCTTTGTCCCTTGACCGTGACTCAAAATTATCATGTCCGACACCAATAACTCTCATGCTGCTTCTCAGCGCTCGTAAATAAACTATCAATCAGTCTGTCTATACCAAAGATTGATAAATGCAACAAACAGAGCCATAAGCATCTCTTCGTTAAATCCATAGATTCCTATGAAAATTGGGCCGTTATCTAGCGGCCGTAATAATGCGGTGGATGAAGTCATAATTTTCCTAATCATCTCATTCCTAAGAACCCAAATATAACCCTTGATTCATATTCCGCTTGCAGAACGCACTGTCAGGTTTAAGTAGGCAACGCTTTAATGACGTCAACCACCGCAATATTGCGGCCTCCAGATAGCGAATCCTGCTTTCATAGGAAACCATAGTGTTAGTGAGGTTCCTATTCCAAATTAAATTAGTTTTTTTCATTATTTTGAAGCACTTTTTGATTGAGCTTTGTTAAATTAAAATAAGTAACTATGTATATAATATTTTGTTATGCAGATATTATTATTATATTTATATGTCAAGATATTTTACTTTATTTTTTACTATAAATAAATCTGCGTGCGTTTACCACAGAAATCAGTGGATTCGTACTCCATTACACCGGATTACACAGAATATTTGTGCAACTATGTGGGTGGTCGAGTATTTTGAAAATGATAGCTACCAATGGCTATAACAAATTTTACGCAAAATCTTAGGAATTTATTAATTATGACATGTGTTATCAATGCATTTTCCGTTCTTTGTACGTCTCGAAATCACTTCCTTCACTTAATCTTTCCATCATTAATCAATATTTAAATAGTTCTTAATAAAGCTAAAAAATTATACATTCAAATTCTGATTATTCGAATCTCAGATTAATCATCACATAAAATGCTTATTTTCACGTTTGTGGATTATATCTTAACACACTCTTACAAATCTTATGATTGATGTTACAAAAAGGCACTTAACTGTCACTGATTAATCGAATCCAAATCAGTAGAACTTTTAAGCTGGTTCGACTCACTGTCCTAATATAGATCCTCATTAAGTTCGAATCCTATATTCAATTACCCTTATCAGGATTGGAACATATCTAATAACTTCGTTGTAAACTTCTGATCCTTTTCTGTGGCCGCGGTAGCCTAGTGATCATGGTCGTGGTCTCGCAACCGGCATTGTTTTCGTCGAGTCGTGGGTTCAAGCTATGACCGCTGAAAACCCGCCATTTAGTGGGGTTAGTGCACATTAAATCTGGTCGGCGTCCCAAGTCCTCCCATTGGCGTGTTGTGGAAGTTCGTGTAAGGCAGTCAGACAAAATAACAAATGCATATGAGAAGGATCTATCCTTTGATGGATATCTATGTGATTATAAGTCCAGGCACAAAAATCCCTTATTGTAAGCAATACGTGTACATTTGTCCTATTAATTTGAATAGTCATCGATTGAACTCAGTTTAATACTTAAGGAGTCTACTAATTCAAAGCGGTGTACAAACTCCACATAATCATGTGGATTAAATTTGAATTTGTGTATTTCATATTATGTAACCGTGGTATTGCTCTTTATAAAATATAAAAATTTGAAATACGGTTATCAATGGCTTTCATACTTGCCCTTCCCTGATCTATACATTGCATGTAAATATGACTGTCTAATTACATTTAAGCGTCGTGTTAAACAGAACCGTCGATTCATTACATTTTACTGCTTAAAAATTTTGATATCGTTAAAATGTTCAAGTTCAATAAAGTGGAAAGGAAAGTAATTAACTCTGCCAGCAAGGAAAAAAAACGAAAACAAGCTTTCAGTAACTTCTCTGTGTAAAGTTCTACAACAACTTATTGCTCTAGAAAACTTCCCACTCTTTAATGTCCGATATCATTACATTTACACACAGTTAAAATCCTTTTAAAGCACTGGTTTCGAAACATTCGCTTTTAAATTGATCTCCACATTCCAATAAAGAGTGTAGACATTACGAAAAGTTCAATTTGGGCGATGTTCCTTTTAACGAGATGAAACAAGAAAACCTGCTTTGAAGTGTTAATGGTAACATTTTCAGCAAAGGATCGTTCCAGGTATTTGTCGGAGAAGTAACAAATTCGGTATAAGTTGTAACTGAAACCGTAACTGGTTATTGAATAAGAAGTTACTTAATGTTCTTGAGTTCAGTATCGGACACTTTTCGACCTGATAAAAGCTTAGATGTTTAATAAGTAAACTGAAAACTAATTATTATTACACTGAATTCGTTCATCTATTTTCGTTGAAATGAATTGTGATTTGCTAAGTGCCTTGAGTGTGGAAAGTAAAAAGTAAGTAAAAAAACGTAGACTTTTCTCTTTTTGTACTAATTACAAAAGACACTTTTATAGGATATTTTAACTAATTTTCTTTCTTTAAAGTTTCTGTAATAAATATAAGACGCAATAGGATGCAAGCTTTAATGGCACAGAATGAAATATAAATAAAAACGGGGGGTGTTTGCTTAGTATTTTTGAGTTTTGTAGTAATATAGGAGAAGTAAAAAGTGGTATTCTATAGATTAAAATAATTATTTTCAACATTCAACCAGGAAATACGATGTGTAATAATCAGAAAGAAATTGATTAATTGTTTTAATAACGTCTTACTTAGAAGCAACATGAAGACTATTTGAGAAGAGCATCATGATTTTGAATCACGATCAAATGACAACTATGATACTTAAGCGGCATCCCTTTCCTAACTTCCTCACCACACCAAACTTAAAATATTTTGCCTCAACAGATTTAACATGCATGAGCCCTGCTACACAACGGATCTGTAATTGGCTTTAGCCCTCGAGTCCATCACTCGAAGGAAATGTGGGTCACGAGCTTGCGATCATGACTAATCTGCTACTAAGACTCCAAAAAAAGGGTTTTTATAAAAAAAAATTGAATTTAGAATTTACTCATTTTTTTAAGAAATTCGTAATAAGCTCTCATAAAAAAATTATTTGATGAGTTTCATTCGTGTTATCCCAGAACCCGTACCTACTTTGTCTGGTACTTAGTCTGACATAGTTGTAAATCTAATTTTATATGTATTTATTAAATTATTTTTAAGAATTTGAATTGCTTGCTTTTTAGGATATTTTGAGTGTATATTCTATTTTACATATTATGTACTCATAGGTTAAAAGCAATAAAACGTATATCAGCTCTTGTACACGACGGAGTGTAGTAGAAACAGGACTGAACTGTTAAATGTCGGACACAAGTTCGCAACCATGACCACTTGGCTACCAGGGCTTAATATCCCTCAAGAAAATATCCAGTTAATGGACCAAATGGATATTGTTATGTACCTGAAAAACGTAGAACTGAAAATAATTCTTATCGAATAATTCAAATGATAAGAACCATAATTTTTTTAATTGCCACAATTCAAAATATTTTCAATGTAAAAGATATTTCTATCTTTTTTCCAAATATAACAGTATATGATTCTCAAATTTCTTAATATTGTAAAATGCAATAATATTATTTTATATAAAAATTAAAATTCAAAAGCAAACCTTAAGCTAAACGTTTGTTTTGTATAATTTTAGAAGACCAATATTAAAATTTGAATGTTAAATTATTTTTACAATCAATTAAACAATCAAAAATGTAGGGATAAAATAATTTTATAGTTATTTTGTTATTAACACTATCAATCAGTTGTAATTCAAATTTAACGAAAGGAACAAAAACAATTTAGGTTATAAAATCAAAAAGTGTTTCAGTTGTTACATAAAGATTCAATTACTTTCTAGACAAACAAAATTCGACAAAAATCTGCATTTTTAATCATCTTTAGATAGTCATTATAAAAAATTAAAGGGTTTTAATTAGCTTAATTTTTAATCCATTAAACAATCATAATCATAAGCACATATAAATAATCATTACATTATTTTTTCATTATGAGTTAATCGTAAATCTTCTTTTCTAAATTCAACACAGGATGATAAAATTTGTGTGTATAGAGTAAAATGCATATTTATTCCGTTATTTAATTACTGAAACTTTTTATAAACTGAGAGTGAATTTCTTTCAAATCAAACAAAACTCGAAGAGGGAGTGCGGGAGTGAAAGCAGGGAGTTTATAGCATTCTAGAAACACACGGAGCTCGGTCATCTGATCAAATATTTAAAATTAAAAAAATTTTGATGTACAAATAAAAACCAAAAATAATATGCCACCATAAATCACTCATATCTTTATCCTATAAATATGGGAATATCTCAATATATTGACTCAACTATCGTCAAAACTTTTCTTCTATCTTCTTGTTCAGAAACAACTACAAAGTTGAGCTCATTTTAAAAGAATGTGGACCGTGTTTAATGAGTGCGCGATACATAATGTTTACCGAATAAAAAACCTACTGAAGACTGCTGTGAAGGAATGCGAAGCACGGAACACACGAAATACCAACGGCCAGTCTCTATTTGCAAGAAGACTAAGTCATCCAGAGAGATTCACTGATCGGTGTCTTTTGATGGCTAATAATTTAGCATCAGCATTGTGTTGTATCTGCAGGACAGGTTTTGATACATATATACATATACATACATACATATGTATATATGTATATATATATATATATATATATATATATATATATATATATCATATGTGTGTGTATTGATAAAATTTTCTATCTTTCTTTTTATTTCAATTTATCAACACGTAACATTTTCTTCCACTTTTAAAAGTTATGAATTTCTCTTTCAAATAGTATGCGTAAGATTCCATCAACAGCCCCTTTTTTCTGCCGCCACGGGCAGTTCTTTCATCATGGCTGGACAGTAATATAAAATATATTTTGCTTTAAATATCTGCCTAAACGTTATCATTAGGATAGAATAAACTACTTGGATTAATTAAACCTAAGCAACAACCATCGATTGGTTTTATTTCATGAACAACGACATAACATTATCCAAGATGTTTATATATATATACTTATTTGCTGGTACAATTCTAAATTATACATTAATTTATACGACCACGCACTCCTAAAATCTCTTGAATTGCCTTTCACACAACCGTAAATCTGTCGAAAATAATCCCTACTCTACTGGTAGACGTCATCAATATCCCTCAAAATCCCTTCATCTTATACTACGTGATCTAGAGTAATAATTTCTATTTTAAAAAAAGGCAAGGAAAAAATTCTCTCTCTCTTCTACCCTCTTCTGATACAATCGAGATGGTGGAACTTCTCCTTTTCTTTTCTGAATTTTAATTATGTATGCTTCTTGCCTCTCTCTTTCTTCGAAATGCGTAAATAATCTTGATTGAACAAAAGTGTTTTCCTTCCAACTAAGAACATTAAATTAGCCTTTATATTTATTAATTAATCTATATATATATATATATATATATATATATATATATATATATATATATATATATCTGTGTGTGTGCCTTTTTGGTAGGACAGGACTGTTTTAGCCGTAGCTGTGCTGCGCCAAACCACGCGTATCTATACATAAGAGATAAATGAAAAAAGATATCAATTTGTTGACGAGAAATAGGATCGAAAACAGAGAAGGATCGCTACGGTATAAAAAACAAGTAGCAAAACTCGACGAAAAAAAAAACCATAAAAATATTCTTTCACTTTTATCTTAGATAACAAACATTCCCTGCAAATTTGCTTCGCACAAGAATTCATATATTCGGAGCCTTATCTCATTATGTATCGGGTTTCTTTTATTTTATATAAAAAATATACTTTAAATCATTTTTATAAATGATCATAACAAAACATTTTGCTCTGTAAATCAATTTTATTTTTATTTAATTACACGGTGAATAGCGTCTATATAGATATAGACACATTAACCATTTTTTGTCATAGTTTTATGTCTTAGCAATGAATTTTCTTTTCTCAAATTCAACACATTATGCAGTATGATAAAATTTTTGCAAAATACAAAAATGCTTAATGATTCAATTGTTTAAAAACTTATACCATTTATTAATCCTGAAGTAGAATCTTTTCAAATCAAACAGAATTCAGGAGTTAAAAAACCATAAAAGTATACTTTTACTTTTATATCTATGATAAGAAGGAAGAAAAAACAATCCTACAAGTTAGCTCCACTAAAGATCATATATTCTGCGACTTATCTCATTACGAATCGAGTTTCTTTTATTTGCATTACGTATAACAATCATTCAATGAGCAAAAGAAGATCTTGGGGTCAAATTAATTTTGCTAATGATCTTTTAATGATGATGATGGCGCGGGAGACGATAGGAAGAAATTAGTTAAGTTCTTTATGCTGCTTAGAACTATCTTCCTCTATGACCTTCGACGCGCTCAACGATTCTTGATATTTCCCTCAAGAACAGACTATACCATATGACACACTTTTGCAATTAATTAATCATACTAATTATTTCATAATTGTAGACATTAACACTAGTCTAAAAAAGTTTTTCGTATTCCTTACTGACTGACTTTGCTGGGTTAGCATCATTAATTGTCCAACTATTTGAATTATTTTTATCTGCTAACTTAAGTGTTTTGAGTAGTTTTGTGTCTTCGTACAAACTCATTATTGTTTAGTTAAATGATGTGCATTTTTTAATTAATACGATTTTTTATTTTCCCATAATTAAGAGCGTGAAATATTTTTTGTTTTGTAACACAAATTTTAAACAAGACAATTGAAGATTATAATATGAAATACTGAATAAAAAAGAATAAATAACAATGCATAATTGTTCTGAAATCGAAACTTATTTCAATGCTTAAAATATATATTATGTGTTTGTATCAAAGATCAAACTCATAACCTTTATCTAGGTGAATATTATCAACAAAAATATTTCTTTTATTTGAGGTATTTGATTGAAACACTTTAACATGCCTTTTGTCTAGACATTAGAGAATTCAATTTCCAAGCAAATTTACTATAAGTATTTGATTCTCCAACCCAGTTTCTCAAAGCAAATTGAATTAATTTGTATTAAATTTCAGTCATATATTTCTTCTATAAAAATATTCTTTTATTTTTCATAGATAATTTGTTCCGGTAAATTATGTATTATAGTTTTTTTTAATACTTGTTCTGAGTGTGTGTTATAAAATAGGCTACACCACAAACATACAGCTTGAAAACGATCTTTTTATACATTCACAGTTTCCATAGAAATATAAATTAGAATCCTGAGCTGCCTTCTTATATCGGGTGCACATTTACTGTAAATCGATTTCTTGAGCTTAAGATTAAATTGGTTAAGTTTATAAGAAATTCGATTATTAAATATTAGTAATTGATTAAATTTAATAAGTTATGAAAAAGTGAATGATGCGCTCGCGTATTTCACACTAACCAAATTAGTTACCTATATAGCTTGTAAAAGAATGTGACAAATGTACATTCTTTATTTATAAATAAAGGCTTATGTTGGTGCTGGTTACTAAAATCAGTAAGAAATAACAAACACTTAAATATAGCATTACATTATTCAACTCTTTAGAACTTTAAATATAATAATCCAAAGAGGAAATTGCGAAAGTATATTTTTATTGCTATTCTTTGAAGTAAGAAATTGAAAAATAATTAATGATATGTATGATATTTTTAACAATTAATGTCTTACGAAAATAATTAAACACTATGTTTGTCATGAATTATTCTTGTAGAGATTTGACAGCTTATGTATATACAAATTCAGTGCATATTTATGAAAAAAGTCAGAGAATCAAAAAGAATGGACGTTATTTTAGGAAGGCAAATGTATTTTCAGAATGTAGTTAAGAATATAATGTACTTTAGTTTAAGAATATTATGTGCGTCATTTAATTGCTAATGCAATATATGTTATTTTAAGAATGTAATATATGTTCTTTTAAGAATGTAATATATGTTATTTTAAGAATGTAATATATATGTTATTTTAAAAATGTACTATATGTTATTTTAAGAATACATTTAATAATGAAATGTGCGTTATGTTAAGAATGTAATGTGCGATTTTTATTAAATACGAATGTAACGTACGTTATTTTAGGAATGTAGATACGATTGTAATATAAGATCATCATTATAAGATCGTTAACTTGTTTTTATATATCAATTTAATGAATTTGAACAAAATTTTAATATATTCTTAACTTTTTTAATAACAAAGTAATAAACAAATAAAATCCTTTTTAAACCTAGAGAGGTAATTAATGCGTATTTTGCATTTGCTATATGCTTATCAACAAATTGCGAAAGTATCTTTTTTAAAATATATTATCATAAAGTTTTCAAACATGCAAATGACAAAATGCTTTGAATCACGCCAATTAAAAAAACACGACCTAATCAATAAAAGTATTTAAAGAATTATCCAAAAAAAGAAAGATATAAAATTCACAAAAGAGCACTTTACGAAACAAAAGCAACAAAAGAACCCAAACAATTGTTATTAGCAAATAATCAGAAACCGTCTTTTCATTGCTCGACTAATGGGAAAAATCCCGGAATCAGTGCAAAAACGATATAAAAAAACTGAAAAAGAAATCTCAAGCAATCTTCTTTTTCTTAGAGTATGTAATTAATAAGAGATTTCTTCCTCGGAGCTATTAAATCGTGTTTTATTCTTTAAAAATAATCATCATGCCACTTCTTTATTTGTTTGGAAAAATATCGAAGTTATAGATTCTGACTCTTCATCTTTTGACTTTTAGTGTGTGGTGCTCCATTTTTTTTAATCAAATGTATCTCTGAGAAAGATGTATTTTTAACGAATGTTTTTGCTTCAGGCTTCGAATGTTCTAAAGGTCTAGCTTATTAAACTGACAAAAGTAATCACCATTTGAGGTTATTTGTAAAACATTACAAAGAATAGAAACATGGTATTTTTCCAATATTTGAATATTTTACGTATAATTAGAGACTTCTAGCTACGTTGAAATTGATGTAGAGGCATATGAGCATGAAAAATGTTAACGAAGAAGTGGAAAATATCGTATTTTTGGGTATAATGATGTGGTTTGTAAAAATAAGTTAATATGAGTTAAAGTTCTGAAATTTCTTAGTTGTTTTGAAGTGGAAAGATATTGATCTCTCCAAAACATAAATGCATAGCAAAAGTCGTATCAAATATTTCCTAACCCTTAGGCTCTTAACTTCAAGACACTCTCCAGCATTTAACAATCATTTGTTAAAAGAAAATATTAAAGAGATAGACGGACCAATAATATCTGCAAAGGTAATTCAAGTAATACCTGTATTTGAAGCCAGTTTACGTTGCTATGGTAACATGAAACTATCCTTATATGCTTCCACCTATTAAATCAAATGGCACCTGATAAATCAGATCCTTATTCAAAGGTTGGTGTTGATTTGGTAGCCATTTGTTACCTAATCATAATCTGATTGTCGCCAAGTCAAGTTGTCATCGTCGATCTGTATCAATCTGTATTAATCATTATAGACAGAAAATCAAGGAACAATCAAAATAATCTCTTTCAAAGAAATCTGAGATGATCTAATTGACTCGAAAATTTATGGCAATAACTTTGGGTAATGTGAAGGGCGTCATACGCATGGAAAAAGCAAAAATAAATTATGGACAGTATAATAGTAAATAACCCCATTCATATTTCACATTCTTAACATGGGTACTTTTTGAACCACCCTCGTATGTCAGGAATTTAGGCTTCACTTTCGGGATAATACGACTAATATGATCCGTAAAAAGCTAAAAATAAAAATGGATATTTAAAATGTTATATTCAATGACGATTGCTAATATTTGATCAAAAATTGCTTATTCAAATAAAATAAATATATAAGTTCATTCTTACTCTGAATACACATTTAAAAACTTTGAGAAACAAATTCTATTATCACCACAATAAAAATTTACATTTCAAA